>JASPKP010000218.1:0-2500 GCA_030674155.1 Stramonita haemastoma
ATGAAGAACATGTCTGACTTCAGTAATCATTTTTATTCGAGTACTTTGATTTAGGGAATTTAAGGCATACAACACAGATTTAGATTCAACCACATAGGACAATTTTTAAATAATTCTGAGGTAATGAAACAAGATAATTCAGGGCCTTTAGTATGGCAAAGAGCTCTCCCGTAAAGATAGAAACCCTACTAGTAATATTGTATTTTTCCTCAACGTGAAGGGCTGGTATAACAAAAGCTGCTCAGACATGTCCGTTATCAAGTTTTGATCCGTCTGTGTATACTCTTAAGTTGGTCTGAATGTCTTAAGTGTGTGTGTGTGTGTATGTGGTGCGTGCGTGCGTGCGTGCGTGCGTGGCGTGCGTGCGTGCGTGCGTGCGTGTGTGTGTAAGTGTCTGTGTGTCTGTGTGTGTGAAAGAGAGAGAGAGACAGAGACAGAGAGAGACAGAGAGAGCACGCACGCACACACGCACGCACGCACGCACTAACGCGCAAGTGCGTGTATGACTCTGGTAGCAGACAACCAGATGCCAGACAAAACCAACGAAGTGATGCTGACCATTCTGGCGCTGTTCTGTGGGTCTGGCATCGTTCTCCTGGGCACGATTCTGGTCAGTGTGTGGGTGTTTTCAGTGTGTGTGTGTGTGTGTGTTGTGTGTGTGTGTGTGTTGTGTGTGTGTGTGTGTGGTGTGTGTGTGTGTAGTTTCTTATTTATTTATTCATTCTTTCATATCGAGGATAATGGAATAAGCACTCATGTGCCTTTTTTTTTTTTTTTTTACATCCACAACCCCATGTGTCTGCAGTTTTGTAAATCTTGTCATCTGTTCCCACCAGCACACGACGGCCTACTCTTACGGAAAGCGGAAGAGGATTTAAAGTGTGTGCAAGATGTTCTGCGTGCGTTCGCACACGGGGCCTCGGTTTATAGTCTCATCCGAAGGACTTTTGGGGAGAGTGGTGTCAGCACATTAATTTTGTTAACTCCAGAGGAAAAACCCAATCGACCAATCAAACTTGTAAGAGTGTGTGGTGTGTGTGTGTGTGTTGTGTGTGTGTGTGTGGTGTGTGTGTGTGGTGTGTGTGTGTGTGTGTTGTGTGTGTGTGTGTGCGTGCGCGCGCGCACACACACACACACTTCAATCCCATATCGACAGTACCAGTGCTCTCAATTCAGTCTTCTGAACTCAACTCCAGACCACAGACCACCCTGCACACAACATTACACCACCCCCACCCCACACCACTCCACTCCACACCACACCACACAACACCACACAACACAACACAACACAACACAATGCTACCCCCATCCAACATACACTATACCCACCCCCACACCACCCCACACCACTTCAACACCACACCACCCCAATCCACACCACACCACCCCAACCTCACACCACACCACCCCACTCCCTCACCACCCCACACCACCTCCACACCCACACAAACCACACCCCACCCACCCCTAAACAACCCCCACCCCCATACCACCTCCACTCCCCCTCACCACCCTACCCCACACCACACCACACCACACCACACCACACCATACCACACTGGATCCCCCCTCCCTCCACCCACCCACTCACTGCTCTGTACCGAGTTCATTGCTTGATGAAAAAAAAAGAAAAAGAAAAAAAGCAAATCAATGCCTTATTCAATATACCCCTCTGGAAATTTAAAAAAAAAAAAGACTTTGACTTTAACTTTATTGTTCTCCCTGTGCAGATGTATCATTGCTTGATGAAAGAAAAGAAAAAGAAAAAAAGCAAATCAATGCTTATTCAATGTACCCTATGGAAATTTTTAAAAAAGACTTTGACTTTGGCATCCCCCTGTAAGATGTTTTACCACTTGAAAAATAAAAAGCGAATCAATTCTTATTCAATGTACCCATCTGGATTTTTTTGTTTTTGATTTACTTTGATTTCGACTTTTTTATCCCCTCTGGGCGATGTATCATCGCTTGATGAAAAAAAAAGCAAAATCAATGCTTATTCAATGTAAACCCATCTGGACATATAAGAATGACTTTGACTTTGCCTTAGACTTTTTTGTCCCCCCCCCTCCCCCGTGCAGATGATTCATCGTTTAATGACAAAAAAAACAGAAGCAAATCAATGCTTATTCAATGTACCTTTTGGAAATTAACCACAAAAAAAGACTTTGACTTTTTCTCCCTTGCAAATGTATCATCGCTTGATGAACAACAACAACAACAACAACAACAAAGCAAATCAGTGCTTATTCAATGCACTCATCTCGAAATACTAAAAATTGACTTTGACTGCCCCCCCCCCCCCCCCCCTATGCAGATGTATTATCGCTTGATGACCAACACCCCCCCCCCCCCAAAAAAAAAACAACAAGAAAAAACAACAACAACAAAACCCCCAAACAAATTAATGCTTTCTGAATCTACCTATCTGGAAATTAAAAAACAAAACTTTTGACTCCCCCCCCCCCCCCCAATGTGCAGATGTATCATCGCTTGA
>JASPKP010000218.1:12500-15000 GCA_030674155.1 Stramonita haemastoma
TTACGTGTATTATTATCATACTATTATCACTATTGTAGACATTATTCTTATTGTCATCATTATAATCATTGTATTATCTTTAGTTCCTTCTGAGTTCATTTTGTTGTTATGAGTTGTAACAATGTTGTAGCTAAGTATTTTTGGGTGGACTTTTCTTGGTTGCTAAGTTGTTTATTTCATTATGTTTCTTTGGTTGCTCTTTATCTATTAACGCTTCTCTTTTCTTTTATAATCAAAATCATTTTATTGTGGCTTCTGATTTTCGTCTTCTGAAAGTGTGCATCTTTATTATCTTATTATGTATAAATTCCTTATTCCTTTATGTTGTTTGGTATTGCATATAGTTTTACTGTTTAGTATCTTTTTATCTTGATGTTTTTCCCTGAAAAGGGCGGGGACTGGATGTAAAAAAGCACATGAGTGCTTATCTATTATCCTCGAATAAAAGAATTTTGCCTTGCCTTGCCTTGCCTTGCCTTCTCTCTCTCTCTCTCTCTCTCTCTCTCTCTCTCTCTCTCTCTCTCTCCTCTCTCTCTCTCTCTCTCTCTCTCTCTCTCTCTCTCTCTCTCTCTCTCTCCTCTCTCCTCTCGCCCCCCCTCCCCTCTCTCTCTCTCTCTCGCCCCCCCTCCCCTCTCTCTCTCTCTGTCTCTCTCTCTCTCTGTCTGTCTGTCTGTCTGTCTCTCCTTCTGTCTCTCTCTCTGTCTCTCTCTCTCTGTCTCTCTCTCTCTGTCTCTCTCTCTCTCTCTCTCTCTCTCTCTCTCTCTCTCCTCTCTCTCTCTCTCTCTCTCTCTCTCTCTCTTCTCTCTCTCAGGAGTTGTTCAAACAAGAGCCACGTCATCTGCAAAAAGCAAACTTGAGATTTCCATAATGTCTGGTACCAGCTGTATTCCATGTTTACCATTTTTACCCATGGTCTCAGATAAACGGATAATACATAAAGAAAACAGAGCAGGGCTTAAAACGCATCCTTGTCTGCATCAATTGGACACTAAAAAAAAAAGTAAGACAATTCACAGTTTGCACGTATACATGAAAATAGTGTTTGATACATAGCTGACATTGCTGCAAGAAATTTCCCCTTTACTGCATGATCTTTTATATGTACACGCTATAAGGAAATCATGTCTGACAGAATCAAGTGTTTTTTTCTAAAATCTATAAATGCAACATATAACTTTCGACCTTTCTTGTTCATGTAAATCTGGACAATCGCATAAAGATTAAAGATCTGATCAACAGTAGAGTATTTTTTCAGTGTTTCTACAGAGATAGTGAAGTAAAACAAATGGATACATAGACAGTACTCTCTAGAGTGCCCAGACCCTCACACAGTAAACTGAAGCACCCCTGTGTAAGACAATAATTCTCTCCCCACCGCCTGCTCCTATTCAGACGACACACACAGACAGGCCTGCCCTGCCCAGTCATTGTTCGCCTGTCAGAAAAAGACACAACAGAACAAGGTCTGAGAAAAGAGAACTTGAAAAGACTCTGCAGGAAGAGTGTGAGTCTCAGAAACGAACGATAAAAATAATGCTAAACTGGAGAACATTCAAAGAAAGTGCTTGCTGGAGAGATCTGGGATCTGGCACGTTCAACTACATAAAAGAACTGCCAAGCTAATCCGACTGAATCCTAATGGAATCATGATACACTGACCACCCCTTATTACCAAAAACTAGATATTCTTCCACTCAAAAACAGTCTGCAGTTCAACGAGTGTGTATGTGTGTACAATATCATATTAAAAGGAAAAGCCTTCAGAAGAAAATTGTGGAAAAATGTGTTGTCAGTAAAAACAGGCACACTCATAGACTGTTCGCCCATGCCCCATAATAATCTCTTTTAGTCAAGCCTTGCTTATTCAGGAAGAACATTGTGGAAAAATCTACCCCCCTTTTAAAAAAAAATCATTTTTTTTCGAAACAAATGTTTAAGAAACTTTTAAATCCACATTAAATCCATTTGATCAATGATACTAAGATTATATATATATAGAGAGAGAGAGAGAGAGAGAGAGAGAGAGAGAGAGAGAGAGAGAGAGAGAGAGAGAGAGAGAGAGAGAGAGAGAGAGAGAGAGAGAGAGAGAGAGAGACCAAACACGAAAAAGCAAGAAATAAAATCAATAATAATAATGATGATAATAATAATAATAATAATAATAATAATAATAATAATAATAATAATAATAATAATAATAATAATAATAATAATAATAACAATAATAATAACAATAATAATAACAATAATAATAACAATAATAATAATAATAATAATGATACAAAACCAAGAAGAGTTGTCATAAAAAAACAAAAAACCACCCAGCACACACACAAACTCCACCATATCACCTTACACAACAACACCTCAGCCTTTCTACAGCTACAGTGAAGGGGAACAAATTGATACATAGACAGTAGTACCCTCTCCAAAGTACACAGACACTTCAACACAGTAAAGTGAAGCACCCATGTATAAAACACTCACTCCTCCTCGTCTG
>JASPKP010000218.1:27500-30000 GCA_030674155.1 Stramonita haemastoma
ACACTCTACATTGCCTTGTAATAGAGAAGAAACTACTGCAGTTGGAAAATATTCCTAAAATCTAAGTCACGGACATCTTCTACTCTCTGTGGCATTTCTTTTCTTTGTCAATTTATTTGCTTTGACTTCACATTGTTTTATATTCATCAGTGCATTATTACTTACTGTATTGGATTATTGTGGCAGTTCTTTTCTTTGTCAATTTGTTTTATTTAACTTTACATTGTTTTATTCATCTGTGCGTTATTACTTACTGTATTGGATTGTGGTTATATTACATATTGTGATTAATTAAGTCATATTTTTTAATTTAGTTTTTGTGATTTGCCTATTATTCCATTTATCAACATGGTTATCTCATCAAATAACTGGCCCAGGAAAGATGGACTGCGTATTGGACACCTAAATGCAAATAGCGTACTAAACAAAATATCAGATGTACAAACCCTACTATACAATTCTGATAAGCCCTTTCATATTTTTGGAATTACTGAATCCAGACTTTCAAACAATATACCAGATACAGATGTCGTAATTCCTGGTTACCAACTCATACGCAAAGATCCATTACTCCCCAAATCCACTGGCGTACTTGTATATATCAATGAAGCATTAAACTTCAAACGTATTCCAGATCTAGAAAACCATCAGGTTGAATCAGTCTGGATTGAAGTTAAGCTCAAACGAAACAAACCTATCAGAATTGGATTTATCTATAGAAATCCATCTGAAAGAATTAACTGGACAGATAGATTCTCCACAATGATGGATTCAGCATCTCTTGACACTATAGAAACATTACTTTTGGGCGATTTCAATATAGACTTACTCAAACCTCAGCCCTATGGATAAACAAGTTAGACACCTATAACCTTACACAAATTGTTGATACACCAACACGAATAACATCTAGTAGCAGAACACTAATTGACCATATTTACATAACACATAAGCAAAATATTAAGGAATTATGTATACCCATCCATGGCTGTAGTGACCATCTTCCTATATGTGTCACATGGAATAGAAAAGGTACACAAATCCCAAAAGTAGGACATAAGCAAGTTACTTACCGATCATTTACAAAATTTGATGAAAACTATTTCCTAAATGATCTCCTAAATTCTCCTCTTAATAATGTTTACAATTTTACAGATCCAGAGGAAGCCTTGACCTTCTGGCTGGAAACATTCACGTCGCTTTATGACAAACATGCTCCCTTTAAAACCCACAGAGTAAAACATAAAGTACGGCCTGAATGGTTAACGAATGAAATTATGACTGAAGCACGTCATCGAGATAACCTACTAAAAGCAGGAAAATTTGATGAATACAAAGCACAAAGGAACAAAGTTAATTCATTAAAGCGAGCAAGTAAACAAAAGTACTTTCAAAATCTGACTTCATCAAAACAAAATTCGAAATCAATGTGGAAAGCTATCAATCAGCTAACCACAAATCATCATCAATCCCCATTATTCAGAACATTTCTCCTGATCACCTAAATACCCATTTCACAACCATAACCGACTCATTGATAAAACAAAATAATGTTGAACAAAATTCTCTAGAAAAACTGAAAACTTTTTGTAGATCCAAAAATATCAATTCAAACATGAATATACCACCATTGAACATAGCAGAAGTCTATCAAACCCTCCAACGATTAAAACAAACTAACAGTCGAGGTCCAGATGGTCTGGATGGAAAAATTATCAAAATCGCAGCACCAATTTTAGCTGATACACTCACTTATATTTATAACTTGTGTATTACAAAGTGTTACTTCCCATCACAGTTCAAAGTGGCCAAAATCATTCCCTTTTATAAATCTGGTGACACTTCAAACCCATGCAATTATAGGCCAATATCAATATTATCAATTATATCTAAACCACTTGAAAAACATATACACAAATATCTTAGCCAACATTTAGAACATTATGGCCTTTTAATTGATAACCAATCAGGATTTAGGAAAAATCATTCATGCCACACAGCCCTTACTAGCATTGTAGATACTTGGCACAATAACATAAATGATAACAAATTTTGTGGAGCTCTCTTTGTAGACTTCGCCAAAGCGTTTGATGTCATTGATCATGAACTGCTATGCAGAAAACTATCGCTCTATGGAATATCTGCTAACAGTATGATGCTGATTAGATCATTCCTGCATAACAGACAACAATACATTTCAATCAACACCACAAAATCATGTACACTACCTGTAAAATATGGAATACCACAAGGGTCTGTTTTAGGCCCACTTTTATTTTCTATATATGTTAATGACCTCCCACTCTACATCGAAGAATCATGTGAACTTTTTTGTGATGACACTACAATTCATACTAGCCACAACAGCCTAAACAAAATATCTACCTCATTACAAAATAGCGCTTAATGCTTTAAGCAAATGGTGTGATTACAACCATATGTCACTTAACCCCCACAAAACCAAAATCATGCTTATTACAACAAGACAAAAAAGACAAAA
>JASPKP010000218.1:45000-52500 GCA_030674155.1 Stramonita haemastoma
GTAAAACAACTTTGTAACCTGTTATTACAACACCCTTCTGAAATCAATTTTCGAAAACTGCTTTTAGACATAATAGATTAAGAAGTTTCTTTCTCAAACTAATTGTTATTTCTATGGAAAAAAAAACCTTATGCAACAGGGCAAACATTGAAAACGCTGTCACCATTTTGAAACAAGATTACTTGGCTAAGGGTCATTTTGAGAAACTACCCTCCTAGGCCTTTTTTGCCAACATCTTCAACACCGTCTTTCTTTTTTTTTCTTTTTTTTTTTTGCCTTTAACAACAGCCATCTTATTTGTGACAAAACCTCCCAACATTTTGCAGGATAAAGTTCTTAGCGTATGAGAAATGGCAGGAAGTAAAGTAATTCACCATCTGATTGTATGCTATTAAATTTTTATCAAAATTTGCTTTCTAATGGTTCACTTACATAGACGTTGGGTTATCCATATATTTCCACCTTTTTCTTACAGTGCAATGTATGAAAAACCCGAGTCAGTGCGGCCTACGAAGACGGAACAGGGGCGCCTAAAAGCATCATCTTTTCCTTCATGAACACAAATAAAAGATACATGACAAAAAATCTGAGATTTACAGAAAACATAAATTTCAAGTCAAACACAAAAAAATACGGGATAGCCTACTGGTCAGAATATTGCACTCGCAATTTGACGATCCGGGTTCGATTCTCGTTCTAGAGGATTTTTCCTCTGGAGTTAAAATCAGTGCTGACTCCACTTCCCCCAAAAGTCCTTCGGATGAGACTATAAACCGGAGCCCCGTGTGCAAACGCACGCAAAACATCTTGCACATACGTTAAATTCTGTTCCGTTTTTCGTAAGAGTAGGCCATCATGTGCCAGTGGGAACAAATGACAAGAATTAAACAACTGCATCACTCTCACTCACTCAGTCCCATGTCCCAAAGGACGTAGGGGGGACATGAGAGAAGACGCAACAGCGATCTTTTTCCATGCTTCACGATCCTGTGTGGCTAGTAGGAGGCGTTGCAGGGGTTGGGCAGTCCAGTCTTTGATGTTGTCAACCCATGATTTCTTTTGGCGGCCTCTTCTTCTCTTGCCCTCGACTGTTCCTTGCAAGATGGTTTTTGCTAGGGTGTTGTGTCTTGTGGTGTGACCAAACCACATCAGCTTTCTCCTCTTTATGGTGGAGAGCAAAGGCTCTTGGGGGCCCACACGCTTTTTGATTTCTTCTTTCACATAGTTATTGGTCTTGTGTTCTTTGTATGATATTTTGAGGAGTCTTCTGTGGCACTTGTTCTCGAATACTTGGATTCTCCTCTCTAACTCTGCTGTCAGAGTCCATGATTCACAGCCATATAGGAGGATAGATATCACGAGGGATTTGTAGAGGTGGTATTTGGTGCAGAAGCTGATGTTGTTGCTTCTGATGATCCTCTGGAGTCTGACTAGAGCAGATGTTGCTGTTGCAATGCGAGCTTTCACCTCATTGTTTGATGTGCCATCTTTTGTTAGGATGGAGCCTAAGTATTTGAATTGGCTCACCTCTTCCAATAAATCTCCATTCATCTCTTTCTTCATTCATTAAACAACTGCATACATGGGTTAAAAAAAGCACGTGGAGTACTTATTCCATTATCTCCGATATAAAAGAATAACTAAATAAATAAACAAATAAATATATAGATAAATAATAAAAATACTCACATTTTGAAATGGAAAGAAAACTAAAAACTAAAAAAACAGATCCTATCAAGCCAAAACAAAGTTTAAAAAAGATAACAGCTAGCATGGCTTGGCTCTCCTGTTTACAGGGGAGGGGGAGGAGAAGGAGGAGGGGGGGGGAGGGGCAGAGGGCGGATTTGGAGCCGTCCCCTGATGGGGGGATAATTTGGCATTTCACCGTGTCAAATTTGATCTGGGCTGTAATGGTTTTCCTAATGCCGTGTTTTTCACAGCATCGATTTTGCTGTGTCGTGCTCCCTAATCTAGGCAATCTGCATGCCACGTTACATCACAGGCTGTGGCACGGGGATCCGGACAAGGCAGTTTTGGCCTCTGTTAGCCACTCTTTTCTTCTTTTCTCTTTTTTTTTATTTAGAGGGGAGGGGAGAGAGAGAGAGAGAGAGAGGGGGGTGATGAAGTTCTCCTAACCCGAAATCTTGCTTAGATTGGCTCTTGCAAAATTGACCTAACTCGTAGTTTACTGAGTTAGGATTTAAAAAATTTAAAAAAATAAAGAAAAGAAAAGAAGTAGCAACTGTTACAATTGGCTTCCAAGACAGAAACACACACACACACACACACACACACACACACACACACACACACACACACCACACACACACACACATATATATATATATATATATATATATATATATATATATATTATACATACAGACAGAGACAGAGACAGACAGACACAGAAACAAACAGTCCGACAGGCAGAAAGAGACAGGTAGGCAGAGACAAAACAGACAGACAGACAAAGCGAGAATTAATCTGCATCTGACAGCGGACAAATACAGAAAGAAAAAAAAAAGAAACAAGCGAAACAAACAAACAAACAAACCAATCAATAAACCAATAAACAAACAAACAAATACCCAGGAACGCAAATCAGTGGGAAAGACAAGAGAGCCAATGAAACGTTTTGCATCGAGTCACCGTGTTCAGCGCTGACTACAGTAATGAAACGCTGTCGACATTCTTCCCTCTGCTATCCAATAAAGAACGCGTTTTTCTGTCTGTCTGTCTGTCTGTCTGTCTGTCTGTCTGTATCTGTCTGTCTGTATGTATCTGTCTGTTTCTGTCTGTCTGTCTCCGTCAACATATTTTACCCATTTGTTTCCTGTCTGTACCTGTTTGTCTGTATCTGTCTATCTGTCTGTCTCCGTCAGCATATTTTATCCATTTGTTTCCTGTCTGTATCTGTTTGTCTGTATCTGTCTATCTGTCTGTCTCCGTCGGTATATTTTATCCGTTTGTTTCTGTCTGTATCTGTCTTGTCTGTGTCTGTCTATCTATCTGTCTTTTCTCCGTCAGTATATTTTATCCATTTTGTTTCCTGTCTGTATCTGTCTATCGATCTGTCTGTCTCCGTCAGCATATTTATCCATTGTTGTCTGCTTTTATCTGTCTATCTGTCTGTCTCCGTCAGCATATTTTATCCATTTGTTTCCTGTCCGTATCTGTCTGTCTGTTGTCTGCTTTTATCTGACAGCATATCTATCCATTTGTGTCTGTCCTTCTGTTTGTCTTCTCTCTGTCTGTCTGCCTGCATGTGTATGTGTCTGTCTGTCTGCCTGTTTCTATCCGTCAGCATATCTCTCCATTTCAGAATGTCTGTCTGTTTCTGTCTATCAGTATACCTATCTGTCTGTTTTTCCTCGAAAAAATCCCAAATTTTGCTTTGTTGTCTCTGTCTGTCTGTCTCTTTCTGTCTCTGTGTGTCTCTGATTTTCTCTCTCGAAATATCTATCTATCTCTCTCTCTCTCTCTCTCTCTCTCTCTCTCTCTCTCTCTCTCTCTCTCTCCTTCTCTCTCTCTCTCTCTCTCTCCTCTCTCTCTCTCTCTCTCTCTCTCTCTCTCTCTCTCTCTCTCTCTCTCTCTCTACCTACATAGATATGTATGTATGTATGTATGTATGTATGTATGTATGTATTTTTTGTATGTATCTATATCTATCTATCTATCTATCTATCTATCTATCTATCTATCTATCTATCTATCTATCTATATCTATCTATATCTATCTCTCTCTCTCTCTCTCTCTCTCTATCTCTCTCTCTCTCTCTCTCTCTCTCTCTCTCTCTATATATATATATATATATATATATATATATATATGTCCGTCTTTCCATCTGTCTGTCTGTCTCTCTGTCTTTCACTCTGGTACAGAACTAAAGATTTTATTTTCACAACTCATTTCTCGCCAATCTGTTTGCCTGCAAACAGGCAGCAGTTGACACCTTGCATGTCCTTCTGCCTCTAACAAACAACTTCACCAAAAAGCGAAACGGAATAGCAAAAAGGGGGTGAGAGGGGGTAAGGGGGGGGGGGGGCGCAGGAGGAAGAGACGAGGAAGAATGCTGACAGTGACACTCTCGCAGTGTGTGAATCTCTCACCAGAGATGCTCAGCTAGGTTAGCTTAATGGTCCGTTTGCACAAATACTTTAGTGAAGTGATTCTAGCAGCTTGACTCGCTTGCATACGTGTTTGCTTGGTACTTTTAGTTGGGGGGAAAAAAGTACCTTGTCTGACTTTGAGATATGTGTTGTATAAAGGGTTTCAGTTGACAAAGCACAGCTTGGCTAAATGTTGATAATACTGTAAGTTTGTTTGGTCTTTTTGGTGAATAAAGCAACTCGGCTAGGTTTAAGACACGTTTGAAAAGGTTTAAAAAATAAAAAAAAAACAGTTTCAAGCGACCAAGCAGCCATGCTAGCTTTTAGGTACATGTGTAAAGTAGTTTAGTGTTAGAACAACTTGGCTAGCTTTTAAGTAGGTGTGTAAAGTAGTGTAGTGTTAGAACAACTTGGCTAGCTTTTAAGTAGGTGTGTAAAGTAGTTTAGTGTTAGAACAACTTGGCTAGCTTTTAAGTAGGTGTGTAAAGTAGTTTAGTGTTAGAACAACTTGGCTAGCTTTTAAGTAGGTGTGTAAAATAGTTTAGTGTTAAAACAACTTGGCTAGCTTTTATACACGTTTTGCATAGTCTGTTAGCAAATAAAGCAACTTTTGCTAGATTGTATGTACGTGTTTTAATGTCTTTGGATGATAAAGCGACTATGCTCATTTTTCAGAGGTGTTTGTAAAGACATTGAGTTTTGGAACCGCTTGGCTAGCTTTTAGATACTTTTTAAAAATCATTTAGAGCTGTAAAATAGCAAAACAACCAAACTTGGCTAGCTTTTAGATACATTTCTGAAATCATTAATTTAGTGTTGTAACCACTTGGCTAGCTTTTAGATACTTTTCTGAAATCATTAATTTAGTGTTGTAACCACTTGGCTAGCTTTTAGATACTTTAAAGTAAAGTCTTTAAGTGATAAAACACATTGGCTACATTTCATGCACTGTAACTAAATCTTTAATAAATGAAACAATTTGGCGAGCTTCAATGTATAGGGACGGGACAGCTCAGTGGTCAGAGCACCAGCTTTCCCCCAGCCAAGGTGAAGCAGCGTTGAGACTGGTTGCCGTTGGATGGGTGACCGTTTGCGCGCCTTGGCTTCAGCACAGTCTCCCAGTCCACCCACCTGCCCCCTCTTCTCTCCCCCACCTACCCCCATCCACCTCCCTATCTCCTCCCATCCTAACACCCCCTCTCTCTCTCTCCCCACCCCCTCTCTCTTCCCCCTCTCCCCCCACCCACCACCTCCCCCGTCTCTCCCCCCCACCCCCACCCTCTCTCCCTCCCCCCCCCCCTTTCTTTTCTTCCTCACCGCTGTTCTCTCTGCCCCCAACAGAGGCGGGGGGCAGTGAGGTGTGGCTGTTCCCATGCTCACTCCGGCCGCTCCTGGTCCTGTGGCCCCGGCTGTAGGGGCGCCGCCAGGGCACCCACCTGCAGCAGACCTGGCCCGCACGAAGGAGGGCTTGAGAGCAGCCTCCCTGGGGAAAACGGTGCGCGAAGGACCGATACACCTGCACAGGGAACGGGGGTATTTTTTAGATATTTTATTTATTTATTTATTTGTTTATTTATGTATTCATTCATTCATTCATTCATTCATTCATTCATTCATTCATTCATTCATTATTTATTTATTTATTTATTTATTTATTTATTTACTTATTTATTCATTCATTGTATTTTATTCTTTTATATCGAGGATAATGGAATAAGCACTCATGTGCTTTTTTATATTCATCCAGTCCCCGTGTGTATGCAGTAGGGTAGGGGTGGGGTGGGGGGTAGGGGTGTGGGGGTACGCCCCCCAAAAAAAAGAAGAAAAAAAAAGAAAGATTTTGTGTGTGTGTATTAGTCTATGTATGTTATACCAGAAAGGATGAGTAAGAAAGAAAGAGGTAGCAAAAAAGAAAGTTGCAAAAAAACGATATTAATGATGATGATGATGATGATGATGATGATGATGATGATGATGATGATGATGATGATACTACTACTACTACTACTACTACTACTACTACTACTACTACTACTACTAACTACTACTACTACTACTACTACTTACTAATAATGATGATACTACTACATACTACTACTACTACTACTACTACTACTACTACTACTACTACTACTACTACTACTACTACTATATAAATAATAATAATAATAATAATGATAATAATAATAATGATAATAAGCACTAAATAAAAAAAACACAGTGCAGAAATCCAACGTTACTCAGTAAGGGCCTGGCTAGGCAAGAGCGCTAAATTTAGCAAAGGCCTTCCTTTGACCTAGTCCATGTATTTTGTATTTGTACTTTGTATTTTGTACCACATCATATCACAGCAGAGTTCTCTGCGTGAAATTCGGGCTGCTCTCCCCGGAGAGAGCGTGTCGCCACAAATGCAGCGCCTGCCCATTTTTTTTTCTTTTTCCTGCATGCAAGTGTATTTGTTTTCCTATCAGAGTGGCTTTTATCTACAGAATTTTGCCAGGGTCTACCCCCTTGTTGCCGTGGGTTGTTTCACGTGCGTTAAATGGTGATGTGTAACACACGGGACCTCGGTTTATCGTCTTATCCGAAAGACTAGCCCTCAGACACCACATCAGGGTCTAAGGACGGGGAAAAAGTTTTGGGCCCAAACGGGGTACAAACTACCGCACACTCCGACCCGGACTTTTTGCTTTCTAGGCAAGGCGCGTTACCACCTAGACCACTGATCCACCACCACTTTGACCTAGTCCATGTGTGGTCAAGTCCTGCTATAAATAGCACCAGCTTGGCCAAAGCTGGGCTGCGATGGGCTGGGCTGGGATAATTATAGCATCTGAGAGAAGCCAATACTGGGGGAAATGGACAGCTGTAGGTAGGAGCTTGGGGGGAGGGGGGGGGGGGAAGTCAGTCAATTTCTTTTAATTTCCAGAGGGGTACATTGAATAAGTACTGATTTGTTTTTTTTTTGTTGTTTTTAATTTTTTATATCAAGCGATGATACATCTGCACAAGGTGGGAAGTCAAAGTCATTTTTTTTCCAGATGAGTACATTGATTAAGTATTGATTTTTTTTTTTCATCAAGCGATGATACATCTTCACGGGGAGGGGGGGGGGAGACAAAAGAGTCTAAGTCAAAGTCAAAGTCATTTTTATATGTCCAGATGGGTTACATTGAATAAGCACTGATTTTGCTTTTTTTTCATCAAGCGTTGATACATCTGCACAGAGGGGATAAAAAAGTCGAAATCAGTAAATTATTATTTTTAAAAATCCAGATGGGTACATTGAATAAGCATTGATTTGCTTTTTATTTTTCAAGTGATAAAACATCTGTACAGGGGGGATGCCAAAGTCAAAGCCTTTTTTTTTTAATTTCCAGAGGGTAC
>JASPKP010000218.1:60000-62084 GCA_030674155.1 Stramonita haemastoma
ACATACATACATACATACATACATACATATTATGTATACATACACGCGCGCACACAACGCGCTCATTCTGTTGTTTGCAGATGATGTGGCTTTGCTGTCATCCACCCCCAGAGGCCTTCAAACTCAGTTAGATATCTTACATATGTGTTGTGATAAAATGAAATTATGTGTAAACAATGATAAGACAAAAATCATGGTATTTAGGAAAGGAGGGTTTCTGGGTCAACAAGAGAAATGGTTTTGCAATAGTAAGCGGTTAGAAGTAGCGAACAGTTATTCTTATTTAGGGTTTAATTTCACCACTAAGATTAGTGTTAAAAGGGGTACAAATCATTTAGCAATTAAAGGACAGAAAGCTGTTATGCAAATACACAGAGTTTTTCACAGATACAGAGAAATGACTACGAGGGTATTCTATAAAATTTTTGACAGAAAAATTCAACCAATTTTGTTATGCGTCTGAGGTATGGGGCATTAATAGACTAGACCACATTGAAAAAGTGCACTTAATGGCCTGTAAAAGATTCTTAGGTGTTCCAGTGAGGACACCAAACAAGATGGTTTATGGAGAATTAGCAAGATTCCAGTTGTACATTATTTCGTATATTGCTTGTGTAAGATACTGGCTAAAATTAGTTCAAATGGATAATAAAAGATTACCCTATAGAGCATACATTATGTTATTGGATTTGGACAGATGTGGTAAAGTTGTTGAGTTTCAAATGTGAGAGAGATTCTGTGGAGGGGTTATGGGCATTGTTTGGTTACAGCAAGGAGTAGGAGATGCTAAAATATTTTTTGATAGCCTTTAAACAAAGACTATGTTGACTGGTTTTTCAAGAATGGAATGGAACTATACAAGAGCAAGAAAGGTATCAGATGATATAATTCATATATAAAACAATTTTTGAAAGAGAAAATATGTAAATGACATGGATATTATTGTTTCCGTGTTGCTGTTACCCAGCTAGAGATTTGGTGTACTTCCAATTAATAATAAAACTCACAGATATAGTGAATCTGCTCAGGATAGACAATGTGCCTTTTGTGATAATCAAGTTGAAAATGAACACCATTTTTTGTTTGACTGCAGCCTTTACAAAGACCTTAGAGTTAAATTTCTTAAGGAATCATCAGAGACATCTTTTTATGTTTTGGCTTAAATCATCAAATGTACATTACAGGCATAATGTATCCAGATATGTTTTTCGTGCATTCAATAGAAGGAAGAGGATACTTGGCTTATATAAACGATAGCAGCTTGAACATGTCTTTTGGTGTTTGGTATTCAAAGTACTATGATACAGCAAACTGGGTTGTTGGTTTTTTTTTTTGGGGGGAGGGGTTGGTTTTTTTTTGTTTGTTTATTTGTTTTTGTTTTTAAGTGAAAAAAACACCTATTAGCTATATTTTTCCTGTGTTCCTTTTTTTGGAAGGGAAGCAATTGGTGTACATAATAAAATTTCCCCCTAGACATATCTTCCCCTTACCATAACTTTTATTCTCTATAGATGCAATCATTTAACCTTAATGAAGATTTTGTATTAACAGCTTTATTTGAGGGAGTTGAACATTGTTGGCATATAGTACTATGAAAATGATATTGTGTGATTGTTTTGTATAAAGATGCTCCTAAAGCTGTAGATTATTTCTCTGGTTTGTGTGAGTGAGGGCTTGATAGGGTTATTTTGAGGAGGAGAAGAAGATGTAACACGAGTCCATGAGTTTGCAGACTCAACCCCTTGGTTCATGTTCATTTTGAGTCATTGACAATGCAGTGAGTACATGAACATTACCATGGACAGTGTAACACTGGGAGTGCTGGAGGTGTTTATTTACATATGAGTGTAAATTCATGATTGACTATGATATGTTTGAAATGTTTCACATGCCCCCCCCCCCCCTTTCATTTGGTGTAGTGGTGGCCCAAGGCCGTTGTACTAGTAAACCATTTCAGTGTTTCAGTGCTTCCATTTTTTAGTACTAAAGTATATGGGAAATGTTTCCAATTTTCATCTTTATTACTATTGTATAGTGGTAAAATGTATCCATGCTTCCATTTTTGATTGCTATATTATGTATGA
>JASPKP010002176.1:0-2500 GCA_030674155.1 Stramonita haemastoma
CACACACACACACACACACACACACACACACACACACACACTGAAATTGTTAGTTCAAGTGCAGTGTGAACATATGTAGCACTTCTGTATAGTAATTAGTATACTATGTCTATTGTTCAAGCATGCATGCAAAATGCATGCACAAGTCAAACACACACACACACACACACACACACACACACACACACACACACACACACACACACACACACACACACAATCTGTTACTGTTAGCTTCTTGTTTTGCCACTGGAGCATCTGAATCAGGAATGGATTTGATCCAAAATATAGAGATAATATCAATAAGCCTACATTTAAAACTTTGTATTAATTATTATAGTCACTGCATAGTTATCCGATTTAGGGACTGTCCCATCATCAACCAGCTATTGCCAACTGTATAGGCTAATTATCATCGACAAACTTTTTTTAATCCCCTCTATCACTAGCCTACAGTATTAGGCAATCACTCACTCGAAAATGGCGTCCCGAAAGTATTTGTTTCCTTGTAGGCCTAAGCACCAAATCCATTCGTGATTCAGATGCTCCGGTGGCAAAGCAGGAACCTAGGCCCTAACAGTAACAGTAGGGCAGACTAGTAGGGCAGACTGTGGCAAATTCGTCTAATCAAACAGCGTATTCACATTCGGCCTAAGCTAGCCTACCCTAAACATTGATGTTTTGGACTGGGCGAAAAATAAAGAAATGAAGCTTGAAGAGTTATCCGTCTTGACGGCTCGGCCATCAGGCTACACACCGCCTTTAGAAAAAGGCACTTTTCCTTCTGTTTTTCTGTACAACTCTTAATACCCTACCGCACGTACTAGCCTAAGGCATCCTAAGAAATGAAATACACTTTTTTTGTGAAAGACTAGCCTCTGACTCAAAACTAATGTGATTTTGCAGAAATTTGGTAAGTTTGAACTTAAAGACAAGACAAGACAAGACAAGACAAATTCTTTTATTCGAGGATAATAGATAAGCACTCATGTGCTTTTTTACATCCAGTCCCCGCCCTTTTCAGGGATAACATCAAGATAAAAAGATACTAAACAAAGAAAAAAATTCAGCAAACACTGTACCCCCTCAATCCTTTAAAAGCTACACACCGGTATTAATTTTGACTACCTGTCCTTCTATTTTCATATATCACTCTTGCATTCGCACTGCACCGACTACAATATCCACAGAAATAAAAGTCTTTTTTTATAGATAGACTAGCCCCTGATTCAAAACTCGTGTGATTTTGCACAAATTTGGTAGGTTTGAACTCTTTTAAAAAATTTAAGCAAACACTGTACCCCCTCAGTCCTTTGTTTGCTGTCTACTAGCTTCCAAACCCCGATATGCATGCGCAGGGTTAACACTGTAGGAACACAACCAATCCTCATTTGACGATCATTTCCAACTTTCTGTGAGTACCTGGTATTGCTCTATGTCATCAATCCCAAAAACAATTGCACAGTGCATTTTTTTCAGACTTTAAAAAATCTGTGAAAAATCAACACACCTTTTTCTGACCTGCACACTGCCAGGGGTAGTAGGCCTATGCAGGGTTGCACAGACAATAACAGCACTGTCAAAACTGAACACCACCTGGAAAAAAAATATATCTCACTCCACTCCAAGATCAGACTAATGCACTCCCTTGTCATAATCTGTATTCCGGTATGCCTGAATCATGGACCCTGACTGCTGATTTGGAGAGAAGAGTACAGGCAGTAGAGATGAGATGCTTCCGGAGACTCCTTGGCATCTCCTACAGAGACCACATAAGCAACGAAGAGATGCGTAACAGAATCCAGCAAACTATTGGTCCCTACGAAAATCTTCTATCAATCGTAAAGAAGCTAAACTTAAATGGTACGGGCATGTCACAAGATCGAAAGGACTAGCAAAAACAATACTGCAAGGCACTGTCAAGGAAGGAAGAAAAAGAGGCAGATCAAGGAAGAGATGGGAGGACAACATCGGATCTGCGAATGGACAGGCCTAGAACTCGACAAAACTTGAAGAAAGGCAGAACAGAGAGAGGAATGGAGGGAACTGGTTGTCAAGTCTTCAGGGGTGCCCCCACGGTCACCAGACTAAGGGACAGATAGATAGATAGATAGATAGATAGACAGACAGACAGACAGACAGACAGACAGACAGACAGACAGACAGACAGACAAACAGACAGACAAATAGATAGATAGATAGATAGATAGATAGATAGATAGATAGATAGATAGATAGATAGATAGATAGATAGATAGATAGATAGATAGATAGATAGATAGATAGATAGTCAAAATCAATACTGATGTGTAGCCAATACAGGAGTGTAATCTCATGGACAAGAACAGGCCACATAAGGGTTTTTTTTAAGTATGTTATTCGTTTAAAGTTTGCAAGGTCAACTTCTTTAGTATATGGGGAGAAACGGGCAGATATCCCTTGTCTATTTTGGTCTTTGTTCAAATGGTTCCTTTCTGGATGTAGCTGATTGACTTCCAGT
>JASPKP010002176.1:15000-24379 GCA_030674155.1 Stramonita haemastoma
TGTTGCTGCTGCTGCTGTTGCTCTTCGTGGCGACTCTGCAGAAATTGTAGAATCTCGTCCATGAGGTTTTCATCTGCACGATAGGTCCAGCAGAAAAATTGGTGGTTTTAGTGTCATGGTATGTTTTGTGTGTGTGTTGTGGTGTGTGTGTGTGTGTGTGTGTGTGTGTGTGTGTGTGTGTGTGTGTGTGTGTGTGTGTGTGTGTGTGTGTGTGTGTGTGTGTGTGTGTGTGTGTTGTGTGTGTGTGTTGTTTGTGTTGTGTATGTGTGGTGGTGTGTGCCCCAACCCCTCCTCCAACCACTCCCAACAAATATAATTATATAATTATATAATTATATAGTTATATATATATATATATATATATTATAATATATACATATATATATATATATTATTGTGAATATATACTGGAGAAAAACAAGTGCATGTAACCAGTAACAACCTCATTCTCATCATAAAATTGATGTTTTTCAAAGATTAAGCCCCCCCCAAAAAAAAAAAAAAAAAAAAAAAAAAAAAAACCCCACCTCTATAAGAAACAGATCTTTGAAGGCAGCATATCAATAGCGAACAAAAGCTTCTGGCCTGGGCTGACATTTTTGTTTCTGCTACAATTTGGTGCTTCCCCTCCCCTACCCTCCCCTCTCCACCCCTCACCAAATCGTTTTATTACCTCAGAATCCACCATGGTTTAAACATCTAATGATGAAAGGTGTAAGTCAACACACTATCTGCCAATCTAATTTCCTGATCGTGGATCGATATTTGGCACACGGCACTAGCAGTTTCGTCTAATTCTATCCACCATGAATCAAGCGTTACCCGGGTTTTGAAAAAAAAAAAATGTCGTCTGGGTTACAATGGACAAAAAAGTATTTTGGCTATAACCTCACAGTTTGTACGCAAAAACTGGCAAAATATTGCCATCATTTAGGCAGGGCTGTAACTTGCCGTTATTCCAATATAAAAAACTGTTTGGATTTTACACTCACCCAGTATCCGTTCGAGATGTGGGTAACGCGATACGGGCAGAGGGTTGTTCGCACTACAGTCACTACCCCAAAAGCCTGAAAATACACATGTCTTTTTTTTTAAAAAAAGAGTTAATAACACATATTGATGAGGACAATGGCAACAGCGCTAGTAGAAGCGGTTTCTATCAATCATCATCATAAATGTCATAGTTTGATTGTCATCGTCCATCTCCATTACCATGACCACCACTATCACACCACCAACACCATCGTCATCATCATCATCATACTCATTCTCCTCCTCCTCTCCTCCTCATCATCAAGATTGCTAACCAACATCATCATTGCCGACATCATGACTATAGAAAAACGGCATTGAAAATAATCTAAAGGTGTATGCATTGCATATTATAAAGTAAAAGTTTTCTTGTGTGGCCGTTGTGTGACTGCCTGACGTGATTTTTATCTCGATTTTTTTCTGTAACAGTTTTATTTTCTTGTACACGATGTACAATAAAAAAAATAAATAAATAAATAAAAACCAGTAGATACTAATGACTCGCATAATGCATTGCTAAATCGACTGAGAGGCTTTGAAAGCAATAAATTGTATTCACTGTTCATCTCTCTTTATCTCTCTGTTTCTGTTTGTGTTCCTGCCTGTCTCTGCCCCTGTCTGTCTGTCTGTCTGTCTTCCTGTCTTCTGTCTGTCTGTTCTTCTTCTTTCTTTCCCCCTGTCCTTCTCCTGTCCCCCTCTCTCTCGCTCTCCTCTCCCTCTCTCTCTCCCCTCTCTCCTCCTCTCCCTCTCCCTCTCTCTCTCCTCTTCCTCTCTCTCTCCCCCTCTCCTCTCTCCCCCCCCCCTCTCCTCATCTCTCTCTCTCCCTACCCATCCTATCCCATCCCACCCCATCCAGGGGGACGGATAGCCTAGTGTCAGAACATTGCGCTGGCAATTTGACGACCCGGGTTCAAGTCCGGGCGAGGAGATTTTTCTCCTGGAGTTAACATCAGTGCTGACTCCCCTCCCCCCAAAAGTCCTTCGGATGAGACTTTAAAAACCGATACCCTGTGTGCGAACGCACGCAGAACACATTGCGCGCACGTTAAATCCTGTTCCGCTTTTCGTAAAAGTAAGGCCATTGTGTGCCATGGGAACAGATGACATTTACAAAACTGCATACACACGGGACTGGATGAAAAAAAGCACAAGAGTGGTTATTCCATTATCCTCGATATAAAAGAATAAATCAAATAAATCAAATCAACTCAATCTCTTTCTTTCTTTCTTTCTTCTCTCTGAAACTGGATGCAAAAAGCACATGGGTGGTATTCATTATCCTCGAAATAAAATGATTTGATTTGATTTGATTTGATTTGATTTTGATTTGATTTGATTTTGATTCTCTCCTCTCCTCCCTCCTCTTCTCCTTCTCCTCTCTCCTCTCTCTCTCTCTCTCTCTCTCTCTCCTCTCTCCTCTCTCTCTTCTCTTCTCCTCTCTCTATATATATATATAATATATATATATATATATATATGCCTTACAGCGGATGGATTCTTTTTGTATTCCGTTACATGACTTGATTAAAATTAGGCATATATTTCTTTTAAAATGAAGTTTATTGATGACATGAGCGCGAAATTTGTGTGTGTGTGTGTGTGTGTGTGTGTGGTGTGTGTGTGTGTGTGTGTGGTTGGAGTTGTTTGGGTGTTGTGTGTGTGCGTGTGTGGGGGGTGGGGGGGGGGGATAATTGTTTTTATTTGTCGTCTCCCCTTGTATTAAAATATTATGATTTGCATGACTTTTTGTTTGTTGTTGTTGATGGGTCCTACCTCAAGCTTTTTGATGTCTTGTTCTTGTTTTATTTTCTGTTTTAACTTTGCTGCTTGCTTTTGTTTCTTCTTTTTTATATGAAGTATGAATGTAAAAGAAAGGATAATATTGTCACCTGATATGATTGTTTGACTTGTATCATTCTTCTTTTTTCTAAAATTTTTTTTTTTTTTTAAGAAAACAAAAAACCAAAAAAAAAAAACCTACCACCTCAAGTACATGTGCGCCTGCGGATATGTGCTTATAAATATAAGTGTGAGTAAGTGTGTGTGTGTGTGTGTGTGTGTGTGTGTGTGTGTGTGTGTGTGTGTGTGTGTGTGTAGGTGTGTGTGTGTATGTGTGTGTGTGCATTTGTGTGTGTGTGTGTGTGTGATTTGTATGTGCATTTGCCTGCGAGCGTGCATGTGTGAGTGAGTTGTATGTATGTATGTATGTATGTATGTATGTATGTATGTATGTATGTATTATGTATGTATGTATGTATGAAGGTAATGAATGTATGAATGTATAGAATGTATGTATGTATGAAAGTATGTATGTATGTATGTATGTATGTATGTATGTATGTATGTATGTATGTATGTTGTGTGGTGTGGTGTGTGTGTGTGTGTGGTGTGTGTGTGTGTGTGTGTGTGTGTGTGGCCTACTGTAGGAGTGAGTTTTACGTGTTTTAAATTATCATACTATTATCACTATTATTGATATTATTCTTATTGTCATCATTATAAATCATTGTATT
This sequence comes from Stramonita haemastoma, assembly GCA_030674155.1. NCBI lineage: Eukaryota > Metazoa > Mollusca > Gastropoda > Neogastropoda > Muricidae > Stramonita > Stramonita haemastoma. Next base: position 18,546 of record JASPKP010002176.1, read on the forward strand.
ATCTTTAGTTCCTTCTGAGTTCATTTGTTGTTATGATTGTAACAATGTTGTAGCTAAGTATTTTTGGTGACTTTTCTTGGTTGCTAAGTTGTTTATTTCATTATGTTTCTTTGGTTGCTCTTTATCTATTAACGCTTCTCTTTTTTTTTTTATATAATCAAAATCATTTTATTGTGCTTCTGATTTTCGGGCTTCTGAAAGTGTGCATTTTATTTATCTTATTATGTAATAATGTCCTTATTCCTTTATGTTGTTTGGTACTGCATATAGTTTTACTGTTTAGTATCTTTTTATCTTGATGTTTTCCCTGAAAAGGGCGGGGACTGGATGTAAAAAAGCCATTTAGTGCTTATCTATTATCCTCGAATAAAAGAATTTTGCCTTGCCTTGCCTTGCCTTGCCCTCCCCTTCTCTCTCTCTCTCTCTCTCTCTCCATCTCTCTCTCTCTCGTTTTCCCCCTCCCCCCCTCTCTCTCTCCCTCTCTCTCTCTCTCTCTTTCTCTCATTCCCTCTCTCATCTCTCTCTCCCTCTGTTTTTTTTTTTGTTTTGTTTATTTTTGTTTGTTTTGTTTTGTTTTTGTTTTTATTATTCAAATCAAAATCATCATTGATTCTTACTTCATATTTTGTTTCTGAATGAGTGCCTTTTTATAACATTACCTAATATTGTATCTCTGTCGTATTCCTTACCTGTTGTTGTTGTTCTTTCCCCCCTTTTATCAAAATCTTATGTTTTATGGGACTTATTTTGATGATAGATGGTGGTGGATTGATGTTTTCAGTCATTTAACCTCATCATATTCTCATGTTTACTCTTTAATTATTGCGCCTTTTCTTTGTTTTGTTTTGTTTTTGTTTGTTCTTTGTTTTTCTTGCTTTTTTTTTTTTATTCAACTCAAAATCATCATTGATTCTTACTTCTCATTTTCGTTTCTGAATCAGTGACTTTTATAACATTACCTTAATATTTGTATCTCTGTGTTAATTCTTGCCTGTTGTTTGATGCTTGGTATGGTTCCTTACTTTGGGATTTGGATCATTATAATTGTTGATTTTATTTATATTTTTATTGGCAGTATCTCTCCCCCCCTCCAATATTAGTTAAAAAAAAAAGTTTCCCCCCTTTTATCCAAATGTTTGATTTATATCACATGTTAAAAACTTTGACAGATGGTGGTGGATTGATGTTTTTAGTTGTTTATTTCATCTTGTTCTCTTGTTTGCTCTTTACCTATTAACACTTTTCTATCTTCCATAATCAAAAATCTTTTATTGTGACTTCTGATTTTTGTCTTCTGATCGAGTGCATTTTTATTACCTTATCATATATAGTGTCCTTATTCTTGTGTGTTGTTTGGTACTGCGTAAAGTTTATTGTTTAGTATCTTTTCATCTTGATGTATCCCTGAAAAGGGCGGGGACTGGATGTAAAAAAGCACACGAGTGCTTATCTATTATCCTCGAATAAAATACTTTGCCTTGCCTTGCCTTGCCTTGTCTCTCTCTCTCTCTCTCACCTCTCTCTCCTCTCTCTCTCTCCTCTCTCTTCTCTCCCCTCTCTCTCTCTCATCTCTCCCTCTCTCTCTCTCTCCTCCTCTCTCTCTCTCTCTCTCCCTCTCACCCCTCTCCTCCTCTCATCTCTCTCTCTCTCTGTCTGTCTGTCTGTCTGTCTGTCTGTCTTGTCTGTCTGCCTTTGTCTCTGTCTCTGTCTGTGTCCCTGTCTCTCTCTCTCTCTCTCTCTCTCTCTCTCCTCTCTCTCCTCTCTCTCTCTCTCTCTCTCTCTCTCTCTCTCCTCTCTCTCTCACTCTCTCTCTCTCCTCTCTCTCTCTTTTCTCTCTTATAGAGCACATAATTCGGGTTTTATTCAACACGTACACGCGCGCGCGCGCGGTTGTGTGTGTGTGTGCGTGCGTGCGTGCGTGCGTGCGTGCGTGCGTGCGTGTATGTATGTATGTATGTATGTATATGTATGTAGGTAGGTAGGTAGGTAGGTAGGTGGGTAGGTAGGTAAGGTAGGTAGGTAGTAGTAGGTAGGTAGGTAGGTAGGTAGGTAGTAGTATGTCTGTATGTCTGTCTGTATGTATGTATGTATGTGTACAGTGCCTGTCTGCCTTGCCTGTCTGCCTTGCCTGTATGTCTGCCTGTTTATATGTCAGTCTGTCTGTCTGTCTGTCTATCTGTCTGTCTGTCTGTCTGTCTTTCTGTCTAGGTTGTCTGTCTGTCTGTCTGATATTCAGCACATATCGCAGCAGCTTAATCGACAGAACAGTCCAGACCTACCTCCGAGCGAAAGGAAAATGTTGCTGGCCCTTCTGATTTCTCGAAGCTGCCCTGGAACACACACACACACACACACGCAAACACACCACCACACACACACACACAACACACACACACACAACACACCACACACACACACACACACACACACACACACACACACACACAACACACACACACACACACACACGTTGAGCGTTTTTGAAAAGTCTCCACATCCTCCGCTCTTAAAGCACTACTTTAGGGTTCGTCTAGTATGCTAGAGGATAGGATAGGATAGCATAGCATAGCAATAGCATAGCATAGCATAGCATAGCATAGCATAGCGCAATGGCAGAAGATAGGATAGGATAGCATAGCATAAGATAGGATGGGGCGGTTTAGGATAGGATGGGATAGTAATTGGGTAGAAACACGAAAGGATAGGGCGGTAAGGGGTAGGATAGGATAGGATAGATAGGACAGTATAGTACAGTACAGTATAGTACACAATAATACAGGACTGTAAACTCAGTACAGTACAAAATAATACAGGACAGTATAGCACAGCACAGTACAGTACAAAATAGTACACGACAGTATAGTACAGTACAGTACAAAACAGTATAGTACAGTACCAAAACAGTATATACAGTACAGTACAGAGCAAAGCAGAACAAGCAGAGCAAGAAAAGCAGAACAAGCAGAGCAAGCAGAACAGAGCAGAGCAGAGAAAAGCAGAACAGAGCAAGCAGAGCAGAACAGAGCAGAGCAGAACAGAGCAGAACAAATAAAACAGAACAGAACAAAAAAGAACAGAACAAAAAAAACAGAGCAGAACAGAACAGAACAGAGCAGAACAGAGCAAAGCTAGCAGAGCAGAGCAAGCAGAGCAGAGCAGAACAGAGCAGAAGCAAGCAGAGCAAGCAGAGCAGAACAGAACAGAGTATATCAGAGCAGAGCAAAACAGAACAAAACAGAACAAACAAAGCAGAACAAGCAGAGCAGAACAGAACAAACAGAACAGAACAAACAGAACAGAACAGAACAGAACAAACAGAACAGAACAGAGCAACAGAGCAAGCTAAGCAGAGCAGAGCAGAGCAAAATGTCAATGCGTATCTAACTTATTGTATTGTTTTTTCTGTGCAGAATGAGAAGTTACTGTAAAACTAATTTTCTTTTCGTAAGGTTTGTAATGATACTCCCAGCAATGAAGCTTTGAAATTAAAACGCTTGATTAGAAAAAAAAAAAAAACAAATAAGACAAAGCAAACAACAGGAAACAACACTGAAATCATCATCACAACAACAGCAACAACAACAGCAACAACAAAAACAACTCTATAACCGACAAAGCATGGGTTTTGCCCAGAACATAAGAAACTACCGTACCTAAACAACCATTGATTTTTTTTATCGCTTTTTCAAACCTTTAAAAGGGCCTCGTTTATCTGGAGTCCAGCAGATATACAAGTTATCAGCATTTATCTGTGTTAATGATTTTGTCATTATGTGCTGAGCTGTGCTGTGCTGTGTTCCCTTAAAATCTGGTGGTATGTTTGCCTGTGTCAAGTCAAATTATCATTTCCAGATGGTACTTGAATGTGTCAGTGTTTTGTGTGTTTGTGGGTGTGTGTGTGGGTGTGTGTGTTTGTGTTGTGTGTGTGTGTGTGTGTGGGTGTGTTGTGTGGTGTGTGTGCGTGTGAGTGTGTGGTGTGTGTGTTTTGTGTGTGTTGGTGTGTGTGGTTGAGTGTTGTGTGTGTTGGTGGTGTGTGTGTGTGTGTGTGTGTGTGTGTGTGTGGTGTGTGTTGGTGTGTGTGTGTGTACTTGTGTGTGTGTGTGATATTATATATATATAATAATATATGTATAATATAAAAATATATATATATATAAATATATATATATATATAGTGTGTGTGGTGTGTGTGTGTGGTGTGTTGTGTGTGTGTGTGTGTGTGTGTGTGTGTGTGTGTATGTTGTGTGTGTGTGTAATAATTATATATACATACATAGTTATATATATATATATATGTTGTGTGTGTGTGTGTTGTTGTGTGTGTGTGTTGTTATGCTCTTCTCTCCCCGGGAGAGAGAGTAACCCCCGAATTTCACGCAGAGAAATCTGCTGTGACATAAAATGGTATAAAATAAAATAAAATTTAAAAAAAGGAGTGTAAAGACAGAAGAAGTGTAAACCACTTTCGCGCACACACACACACACAACACACACACACACACACACACACACAACACACACACAACACCACAACCACACACACACACACCACACACACACACACCACACACACACACACACACACACACACACACACACAACACGCACACACACACACAAACACATGCAGCCCCCTTTACTCACGATAGGCAGGAGGACGATGTCAGATGCCCCTGTCTGAAGGCAAGTCACGGATGTCTTCCTCGTCCACCGTCCTTCAGGCGGAGATCCACAACCACAACTGGGCCCCGCTGTGCTCTGCGCTGACAACTCCACGCGGGCGCTGTCTCAGCATAACCGCATCCATGGCGGGCTGCAAGGCGCTGGGTCAGGACCTCTTCCTTCTCCTTCTCCTCCTTCTACTTGGCTACCACCATCACCACCATCACTACCACCCCCAAAAACGTCCGGGAGGTTCTCTGAGTCTTGAAAAATCCAGGGACCTCCCGAGAAAGCTCCGGTGGTTCGGACAGTGGCACAGGTGTAGTCGTTGTTTGTGGAAGGGGGAATCAGGCTGGGTCTTGGCATCTCGGGACGGGGGGCCTCACCCCGAGGTGAGAGCCTGGGAGAGTTGGACCGCGATTTTCTGGTTGAGGACTGGCGGGAGGCGGTTCCGTGAGGCTGAAGTGTTTCTGAGGGGAACGCTCTCCTTCTGTCTGGGCTGGTGAGGGCTGTTGTGGCTCTGTGTCCTCGTCCTGCCTCTTGTCGGAGGGGAAGACAGCAGCCCCCTGGCTGGGGGAGCTGTGAGCATCCCTGGCAGTTTGGGACGCTGTGGTGAGTGGGGGTGGTCATCGTCTGTCCTGAATTGTCCCGGACCCACCACTGCATCTGATAATGTAACTTCGAGGAAGTTCAAAAATAAATCTGCGCCGCACTGTCGTGAGCAATCCTCGTTGTGTGTATATTCGCTCTGTTGATCTCTCGTCGCCTTTTACTTGAAACTGTCCTCCCGAGTTCTGTAATCTGGCTTCAGCTCCTACCTCTGACCTCGAGTCTCTAAACCTTCAGCTCCTAACCTCTGACCTCGAGTTTCTACCTTCCTCCTACCTCTGACCTCGAGTTTCTACTTCAGCTGTTCTCCCCTGACCTCGAGTTTTCTACCTTTACTCCTAACCTCTGACCCGAGTTTTCTACCTTTAGCTCCTACCTCTGAACCCCGAGTTTCTACCTTCACTGTTCTCCTCTGACCCTCGAGTTTCTACCTTCAGCGTTCTCCTCTGACCTCGAGTTTCTACCTTTAGCTCCTACATCTGACCGAGTTTCTACCTTCAGCGTTCCCCTCTGACCCGATTTCTACCTTCGCTGTTCTCTCTTAAATCGCTCGCGGCTTTCTG
>JASPKP010002177.1:0-7500 GCA_030674155.1 Stramonita haemastoma
TAGGCTGTCACGTCGCATTGTCAGGCCTGCACCTTTTTATTTTCCAACGACTGCACTGATTCAGAAATAAAAATGAACATTTACTTCTCCCACAAAGGGAACAATGCTCAAAGCACACACATGCGCGTGGCATGTGTGCTGCTGTTCGTATGTATTTGGACTTTTTGGTCTAAATCTATAATTATGTATTCCTTTGGGGGGGTTGCTCGTTCAGCATGTGTGAATGAGCACTAAATTGCCGAAGTGTGTGTATTGTTTGTGCGCGCGCGCGTGTGGTGTGTGGTGTGTGTGTGTGGGGGGTTGTTGGCACGCGACAAGCGCACGTGGGGGTTTGAGTGTGTCTGTATTGGTACCACGCGTTTGTGTGTGCGTGCTGCCGTGCACGCGCGCGGCGGCGGCGGGCGGGTGGTGGGTGGGGTGTGTGTGTGTGGGTGGTGATGTGTGTTCTTGCGTGATGGAGTCATGTGTACCCCCCCCCCCCACCCCCTCCCTTCCCCCTCTCCCCCCTCCCTCTCTCCTTTTCTCTCCCCTCTCTCTCCTTTTTCCCTCAATTATTTTATATATATAAATATATATATATAAATATATATATATATATATTATATATATTTTATATATATATTATATATATATATTTATTATATATATTTTATATATGTATGTAGATAGATAGATAGATAGATAGATATAGATATAGATATAGATATAATATAGATAGAATAGATAGTAGATAGATAGATAGATATAGATATAGATAAGATATATTATAGATATAGATATAGTAGATAGATAGGTAGATAGATATAGATATAGATATAGATATAGATATAGATAGATAGATAGATAGATAGATATAGATATAGATAGATATATATATATACATATATATATATATATATATTATATATATATATAAAATATATATATATATATATATATATTATATATTATTTTATTATATAAATATATATATATATATTCGCACGGACCGTGCGTATCCATATTGATTGATATTTTACAACGATCAAATTTTTTAAAGTTTCACCTGGAACAATTTTTTACAGAGGAGAAAATGGGTGAAAGAAGTGGCTTTGTATTAGTTTTCCTTATTTACGCTCGCGCGCGCGCATGTGTGTGTGTGTTTGCACATGTGTGCGTGTGTGTGTGTGGTTGTGTGTGTGTGTGTGTGTGTGTGTGTGTGTGGTGTGTTTTGTGTTTTATGTTTGTGTGTGTGTGTGTGTGTGTATGTGTATGTGCGTGCATGTGTGTATGTGTGTGTGTGTGCGTGCATGTGTGTGTGCGTGCGTGCGCGCGCGTTTGTGTGTGTATGTTTTTATTGTTTTATTTCGAGGATAATGGGATAAACATTCAATTGCTTTTTTACATCCAGTCCCTGTATGCATGCAGTTGTCTAAATTTTGTCATCCGTTCCCACTGGCACTCAATGGCCTACTCTTCCGAAAATCGTGTGCGAAAGTGTGCGAAACATGTTCTGCGTGCGTTCATACACGGGACCTTGGTTTATAGTTTCACACCGAAGGAGGTTGTTGTGTGTGTGTGTGTGTGTGTGTGTGTGTGTGTGTGTGTGTGTGTGTGTGTGTGTGTGTTGTGAGTATGTTTGTCTGTGTGTATGTGTGGGGGGCATATCTTTGCAAGCGCGCAGGCGAGTGTGTTTATTTGTATGTGTATGTGTGTGCATGTGTGTGTGGTGGGGGGGGGTGTCTGTCTGTCTGTCTGTATGTATTTTGTTGTTTTTCGTTGTTGGTGGTGGTGGTGGTATGTGTGTGTTGTGTGTGTTTGTGTGCGCGTGTGTCCTTCTGTGCATGCACCCTCGCGCGTGCAAGCATGTGTGCATGTGTGCAAGTTTGTGCATGTAAGTTTATTTCAATTGTTTGTTTTCAAACAATATTCTTTTTCTTTTCTTCTTTAATTTGTTTAGTTCTCTTGTCTTGAAAATAGATTTTTGTCAAATGTTTAAAGCATTTTCTCTTCCTATAAATTTGGCATGGGAAGTGTGTGGTGCGTTGAGTGGTGCAGAGGAGCTCTTTGTGTTCACAATGCGGTGTGTAGTTAGTGATAGAATTTCTGCCAGTCTCCTGCACAGAGTGGTGGGGTGGTTTATATTGTTTTATATTATATTGTATTTTAGATTATATTGTATTAAGCAAGTTAATTTTTTTATGCGCATGCATGTGTGCATATATACACATGCACATTTTTTGCATACGTGTGTGTATATATGCATATATCGATGTGGTCTTTCTCTTGAATAACGTTTTGAAGGAAATCTGTAGTTTGAAGTTTGGTTGGTTTTTTGTTGTTGTTTTTAGGGGGGGGGGGGGGGGGGCTGGAGGTTTGGCTTTTATGTTTTTGGAGAGTGACATGAGGATATACAGCCCAGTTCTCTCTCTCTCTCTACCTCTCTCTCTCTCTTCTCTCCTCTCTCTCTCTCCTCTCACTCTCTTCTTCTCTCTCTCCTCTCTCTTCTCTCTCTCCTATCTCTCTCTCTCTCTCTCTCTCTTAGGGGACGGATAGCCAAGTGATCAGAACATTGCGCTGGCAATTTGAAGACCCGGGTTCGAGTCCGGTCGAGGAGATTTTTTCTCCTGGAGTTAACATCAGTGCTGACTCCACTCTCCCCAAAAGTCCTTCGGATGAGACTTTAAACCGAGGCCCCGTGTGCAAACGCACGCAGAACATCTTGCGCACACGTTAAATCCTGTTTCGCTTTTCGTAAGAGTAGGCCATCGTGTGCCGGTGGGAACAGATGACATTTACAAAACTGCACACACACGGGGACTGGATGTAAAAATAAAAATTAAAAAAGCACAAGAGTGCTTATCCCATTATCCTCGATATAAAAGGATTCAAATCAAATCAAATCAAATCAAATCAAATCCTCTCTCTCTCTCTCTCTTCTCTCCTCTCTCTCTCTCTCTCTCTCTCTTCTCTACTCTCTCTCCTCTCTCTCTCTCTCTCTCTCTCCTCTCTCATCTCTTCGCGTCAGTTGGGTATTGTGTGTTCATTGAACACATAATTATTTCTTTTCTCGGATGATTTATAATCAGTTTATCTGTTTAGACATTAATGTTCAGGTCAGTTGGGGATTATGTGATGTTGAATGCACATATTTTTAATCATAGGTTAAACTCTTGTTGCCGTTGCTGTATTTGTTTTTTGGTGAGTGTTTTGGTGGGTGTTTGTTTTCTTTGGGGGAAATTCTTTTTTCGTTTTATGGGGGGGGTCTTTTTCTTTTGTTGATAGTCCTTAATCAGGGCAAGGGCCGGTTGAATGCTTATTCTGCAACCTTTGGAAACTAAAGATCGTTCGTTCGTTCTCTCTCTTTCGTGTATATATATATATATAGGAGAGAGAGAGAGAGAGAGAGAGAGAGAGAGAGAGAGAGAGAGAGAGAGAGAGAGCAGAGACAGAGACAGAGAGACAGACAGACAGACAGACAGACAGACAGACAGAGATGGAGATAATGACATAGATATATATCTAGCCATGTGTGTGTGTGTGTGTGTGTGTGTATGTGGGTGTGTGCAGACAGACAGACCAACGGACAGGGAGATATGATTGAGAAAATAACAGGAGGAAAACAAGTGAATGTAGGAATTTCTAAGTTCCGCATCATTTCAACAACAGAAAAGAATTTATCGAAAAAAAATTCCAGGAAATCACCGTTAAAAGTTGGAATCTTTCAATCATAGCATTTGTAGTTTATTTGAGAAAAATATTATGCCAATGCCTGATGAAAAATAATCTCAATGAACGGTAAGTAACGCCTGATTTCAACACTGTAAATTAACTGGATTAGCTTCATCAGTTTCTGTAGGCTACGTACTTTGCACCTTATTCAACACCACACGCTTCTAACACTTGATTTTTTTTTTACAAAATCATCTCAAATTTTTAAAGTGACTGATCCCAGTTTTCCGCCATTTTGATTTAGAAACAAGGCGGGAAAAGTCACGTGAGCAAGTATGGCGGCCTGCAGACAGTAAGGCAGGGGCGGACGATCGGGCATTGTCACACAGTGGTGCGGTGCTGACAGTTGTGTGACTAGTCCCTGATCGTTCCCACCCCTTACCGCCTCGCTCCACACCCAACACCCCCATCCCCCCACCCCCCCCCCACCCCCACACACACTCCCTCCTCACTTCAACCTGTTACACTGATGAATAATAGCTCTTTGTTTCCACATACACCCTGCCTATGTCCACTCCACTTGTTTTGTGGGTATAGTTTTTTGGGTAGTTGTTTGTTTTGTTTATGAATGGGAACGTCATACCACTCAGATCACTCGCTTTCCCCCAAGCTAAGGTTAACCCGCATCTAGCGTGGCTACCAGTTGGATGGGTGACCGTTTGCGTACCTTGGCTTCAGTACAGTCCCCCAGTTCACCCAGCTGTCAATGGTTACCTGTCCTCTTTAGGGTCAGGGAAGGTAAAGCAGCGAGGGAGAGGAGATGGGCGCCGCCCCCCAATATGCTGGCCCCTAGAGAAGCTGAGGTCTCTGATGCCTCGCTCCCCTACGACCACATGTTATGGGACACCTTTACTTTTACCTTTTACCTTATCTTTTGGACGGTGTTTTTGCTGTGGGTCCTTATTCGGGGTTTTGTTGAGGGGAGGGGGAATGTTTTGTGTTTTCGGTTTTCGTTTTTCTGGTCCTCACCTGAAGCTGAGAAACATCTCACTAGTATGGAATCTCATAGCTGAAGTCGAGGAACTATCTATCTATCTATCTATCTATCTATCTATCTATCTATCTATCTATCTATCTATCTATCTATCTATCTATCTATCTATCTATCTATCTATCTATCTATCTATCTATCCGTCTGTCTGTCTGTCTGTCTATGTATGCATGTATCTATCTGTCTGTCTGTCTGTCTGTCTATCTATCTATCTATCTATCTATCTATCTATCTATCTATCTATCTATCTATCTATCTATCTATCTGTCTGTCTGTCTGTATGTATCTGTCTGTCTGTCTGTCTGTCTGTCTGTCTGTCTGTCTGTCTGTCTGTCTATCTATCTATCTATCTATCTACCTATCTATCTATCTATCTATCTGTCTGTCTGTCTGTATGTATCTGTCTGTCTGTCTGTCTGTCTGTCTGTCTGTCTGTCTGTCTGTCTGTCTATCTATCTATCTATCTATCTATCTATCTATCTATCTATCTACCTATCTATCTATCTGTCAGCGTTTGGTGGTTTACGGAAACCACCCAGCATACATCCCCGAAGTCTGAATGCATCTACCTTCATGGTGGCCAACACGGTCACACAGGCACAGTCTCACCATTGGGGAACCTCGGAGCTCTAGCAGAGGAACGAAAACAAAAAAATCAACTGCAATATCCGACACAGAGCAAAACTGAGGGTAGGTAGTAGTCAGAACAAAGCAGTGCTGGTGTTTGCTGCGATCCTGAGAGTGGCCTCCTTCCTGGAGTGCTTCAGGCAACACTGATCCGCTGTCACAACAGCAAGGCAAGGCAAGGCAAGGCAAGGCAAGGCAAGGCAAGGCAAGGTAAGGCAAGGCAAGGCAAAGTCTTTTATTCGAGGATAATAGATAGCACTCGTGTGCTCTTTTACATCCAGTCCCCGCCCTTTTCAGGGATAACATCAAGATAAAAAGATAACCTCAACTAGTAGTAGATAGTAGATAGTAGGCCTCCGTCAGTCGGTGTCGACTATGGAATTCGCGCCAAAAGACAGGTCATTTGTTCAGCGACAACGCCGGCTGTGGCTGGTCAGTCCGATGCGGGAGTGGCAGTCTCTGTTGCATCTGATGCAGATGTGGCTTGTTGAGGTGGCTGGAGCACATGCCTTCCACTTGGCTCTCTTTTCGTTTGCTGCGGTGTGGATCTTTTCTTCACCACACTTCAGCTGTTTGTGGAGAACACTGCGCCATTTGCTGCGGTCAGCCGCTACCTCCTCCCAGTTCTCTGTGTTGATGTCCAGGGCTTTCATGTCACGCTTGCAGACGTCTTTGTAGTGCAGTTGGGGGCGGCCAATGCTTTTGCCGGAGGCAAGTTCACCATAGAGGAGATCTTTAGGAATGCGTCCATCCTCCATCCTTCGCACGTGACCGAGCCATCTGAGTCTGCGTTCTCTGAGGAGTGTGTACATGGTGGGAAGACCTGCAGCCTCGAGGACCTGAGCGTTGGTAACTTTGTCACTCCAGTGGATGCCGAGGATGCGACAGAGAGAGCACCCTTTTCAGGGATAACATCAAGATAAAAAGATAACCTCAACTAAATAACAACAATTATAATGATCCAAATTCCAAGAGCAAGAAACCATACCAAGTATCAAACAACAGGTAAGAAATAAGACAGAGATACAATAATAAGATAATGATATAAAAAGGCACTCATTCAGAAGCGAAAATAAGAAGTAAGAATCGATGATGATTTTTATTTGAATTTTAAAAAGGGGGGCTATGAAGACTGGTGCACAAACCTCATGGGGGGGGGATGCCCCGGTGGTCAGAGCCTTGTGCTCACCCTCAGCCAGCCCGGGACTGATCCACGGTTTGAGCCACCACCAGTCGCCCGTTCTGGGGGAGTTTTCCTCTGGAGCTCAAAATCAGTGCCGACTTCGCCCCTGCAAAAGTCCTTTGGATGAGTCTATAAACCCACGTACGTTCCGTGTGCAAACGCATACATGACATCTTGTGCACACGTTAAAACCTGTTCCGCCTTCCGAAAGAGTGAGGTCGGTGGGAACTGAAGACATTTTTTGTTTAAAAACGCAGTTACACAGGTGTCATGTTTAGACATCATCCCGGAAGCGGGAATACGGCTACCTGAAAGGCAGGCAAAAAACGGTCGTGTTTTCAAACCTCACCCTCGGTGAATGGCGGAGCTTTAGCCGAGGAGGGGAGACAACCTGAACTGTCACAGTGGACTAAAGACATCTGGTGCAACTCCTGTGATACTCCCTGGCTCAGAAGAAGACTGTGTCCTGGACTCGATGGCGGCACCTCAGCATCTGGGTGTTGTCTGTCCCCTGCAGGAGGCAGTTCCTCACAGCAGCCCTCTGGGGTTCCTGTCCTGGGCCTCTCTGGGCTGTGGGGGCGGGATAGCTCAGTGGTCAGAGCGCTCGCTTTCCCCCAGCCAAGGTTAAGCAGCGTCGAGCGTGGTTACCAGTTGGATGGGTGACCGTTTGCGCGCCTTGGCTTCAGTACAGTTCCCCCCGTTCACCCAGCTGTCAATGGGTACCTGCCCTCTTTAGGGTCAGGGAAGTTAAAGCAGCGAGGGAGAGAAGATGGTAACCATCTTCAATATTCTCGCCCCCTAGAGAAGCCGAGGTCTCTGACGCCTCGCTCCCCTACGACCACCTAGGTTATGGGACACCTTTACCTTTTTTACCTACTTCTCTGGGCCATGTGACGCCACCCCTGTGTTTTGGATGTCCTCAAGCCATCTGGTTGCCGGTCTGCCAGGGGTTCTGTGCTGTAGCCCGTATCTTGGCGGTCCTTCTGTC
>JASPKP010002177.1:12500-15000 GCA_030674155.1 Stramonita haemastoma
CCTAAAGCAAGGGGAAATAACCAGCCCTTTACTATTTTCACTACTTATAAACGAATTAGCTGAGGATGTTCTTAACAAGGGAAAGCACGGTGCCCAAATGTTTCCAGATGTTTATGAACTAATCATCTTACTGTTTGCAGATGACGTTGCACTCATTTCATTTACACCTGTAGGTCTCCAACATCAGTTGAACTTGCTAGCAGATAATGCAGATAAACTTGAACTCACAGTAAATCTAGAAAAGTCAAATATTGTTGTCTTCAGAAATGGTGGCTACATTGCCAGCCGGGAAAGATGGTTATACAAGAACAAAGAAATGAAAATTGTTAACGCATATAACTACCTGGGGATATGGCTTAGTACTCGACTGTCCTTTTCACATTCACTGAATAAACAAATTGCAAAAGGTAAGGCAGGAGTCATTGAAATTTTTAAAAGTATGTGGGCCCTAGGTGAAATTACACCACCTATTGTGTTCAAATTATTTGACTCCCAAATAAAACCTATGCTTCTTTATGGGTCTGAGCTATGGGGAACACAAAACGAACGCTGTATCGAAACAGTACATTTGTTTATGCTTAAAAAGCTACTGAATGTTTCGTCTAAAACACCTAATGACATGGTCTATAGTGAAACTGGTAGACAACCTATATGGATAGATGCAAAAGTAAGTACAATTCGATTCTGGATCCGTCTCACTAGAATGGAAAATGAAAGACTGCCACGAAAGGCCTACAACATGCTCCTTAATATTAACGATAATCGCAAGGGCAACTGGGTCTCAGATGTTGAAAAGAATTTGTGTATCTTTGGATTTGGTTTTGTTTGGCTAAATCAGGGGTGGAACATGTGAAATGGTTTCTACGTGTGTATAAAGAACGTTTGTCTGATTGCTGGAAGCAAGGATGCCATGAGCGAATCATGGAGCGTGGCAGATATTCTGTGTATAGATTGTTTAAAACAGATTTATCTATTGAACCATATTTCGACTGTATAAAAAACAAAAAGATTCGAGACTCTTTGATTCGTTTCAGGCTTGGTATATCTGACATCAATATTCATAAGCAACGTTTCACAAATGACCTCATCCCGAACCTGTCCTGTCCTATGTGTAAGTGTCGATTGGAAGATGAGGTACATTTTTTGTTTATGTGTAAAGCTACGGAGGATTTGAGACAGAAATATTTGTCATTTGTCAGTGAGAAGAAATTTGGAAAGCAATCCTTGGGCATTTTAAGTGACACCGAACATTTATATAATGTTGCTAGATACATCTATCATGGTTTGAAACGCAGATGTACCATACAGTAAAAGCATTATATGGCTGCAGTTGTATAAAGACTATGGTTGATAATGTCAAATTAATATTTTTGATTGAAGACCTTAGCAGATACAATATTATGTTATGAAGAATTGGGTTGGTGGCCTCTTCCATTCATATACTGCCAGCGAGATCATAGTTATTGCAGTAGGCTATGTGATGTATGCCTAGATTTATGTCGTAATGGGTGTGTGTGGTGTGTTTGTGCATCTTTGTGTGTAGGGAAGGGGGGGGGGGCGATTTTTGGTGCTTTGATAAGAGCTGTAGGCTTACGTCATTAAATCATTTCAGTCTTCAGTCTTCAGTCTTCAGTCTTCAGTCTCTCATCTCTCTCTCTCTCTCTCTCTCTCTCCTCTCTCTCTCTCTCTCTCTCTCTCCTCTCTCTCTCTCTCCTCTCTCCTCCTCTCTCTCTCTCCTCTCTTCTCTCTCTCTCTCTCTCCCTCTCTCTCGCTCTCTCCTCTCTCTTCTCTCGCTCTCTTCTCTCTCTTCCTGTCTCTCTCTGTCTCCTTTCTCTCTTTCTCTCTCCTGTCTCTTCTCTCTCTCTCTCTCTCTCTCTCTTCTCTCTTTCCTCTCTCTCTCTCTCTCTCTCTCTCCTTCATTTCATCTATCTCTAACAGTCTGAACATTTTTTGTAAAATAAAAACAATTTTGTACCAGCAGGTCATTGGAAAAGCCCAAATACGTTGAAATTTAGTCTGTTTTTCATTACAAAAAATGAACGTCCGATTCTTCATTCGGTTCATTCCCTCACGATCATGTGGAGAGCATTTTGACTTTGTTCAACGCGATGACAATTAAGAATGCCAGTCTTTTTTTGTATTATTTCTACTTATTGTTGTTTTGATTATTTCTCCAAAATGCAAGTTACCTGTCGAGGCATTAACACTATGATTGCTTTCTTGATAACTTCAATGATTGTTGTTTTAATAGTTCCCCAAGGTCAGACCCTTTTTCATGTTATAAGTTAGTTACAGTCAATAAGGGATCGGGATAGTTCAGTGGTCAGAGCACTTGCTTTCCCTAAGCTAAGGTTAAACAGCATCGAGTGCGGTTACCAAGTGGATGGGTGACCGTTTGCGCGTCTTGGCTTCAGTACAGTCCCCCAGTTCACCCAGCTGTGAACCGGTACCTGCCCTATTTAGTGTCAGGGAAGGTAAAGCAGCGAGGGAGAGGAGATGG
>JASPKP010002177.1:22500-24376 GCA_030674155.1 Stramonita haemastoma
TGACAGTGTAAAGCGAACGAGAGAAGAAGATGAAGCGCTATATAAATTCCATGTATTATTATCATTATTGTTATTATGTTGAGATGATGAGTCCCATTGCTGAGTTGTTCAGACCATTTGACTTCAATTCCTAGGTCCATGAAGTCATGGGTTCGAATCTCAGAGATGGCGACTGGTAAATAAGAATAAAGGAGATGATTTTTACCATCTCCTATGCCAACTTTCAGTCCGACCTGACAGTTCCTTTATTTCTTTTGTGTGTATGATTATACACGTGGAGAAGATCAAATGTGGACAGTAAAAATCGCGTCACTTATGTCAGCGTTTGGGTAGGTTACAGACTCACGAACATACCCAGCATGCAACCTGTGCAATGAAATGAGCTGCTCTGGAGTCAGAATGAGTCACCCGAGGCCAGCGGGAAGACCTCCTTGCAAAGTTACAAGCATTGGAAAAGACCTAGAACTAGTCACCCCATCCTGTGGGGTAACAAAGAGAGAGAGACAGAGAGAGAGAGAGACAGACAGACAGACAGACAGACAGACAGACAGAGACAGAGACAGAGACACAGAGAGACACAGAGAGACACAGGGAGACACAAAGAGAGAGACAGAGAGAGAGACAGAGACTCAGAGAGACAGACAGACAACAAGACAGACAGACAGAGACAGACAGAGACAGACAGACAGAGACAGACAGACAGACAAAACAGAGACAGAGAGAGACTGCCACTGAACACATTTTAAAATTGCTTTAAAGCTGTAAAATCTCATCAGCATGCCCCCCGAAAGATCGAATCAAACACGGTGCGAAATGTTTGACATGAAAACCATAACAAACAGGTCTTTTTTATATATGAATTGACAATATTTATTAGTGACTGTCATTTCATACGTACAGACAGACAGACAGACAGAGACACAGAGACACAGAAACACAGAGACAAAAACAGAGAGTCGTTGGGATGGTAGTTACTACAGTGCCCCACAAGCATCTACACCAGGACAGTTAACACTGGAGGAGCACAGAGCAGCCATTGTCAAACTGTGCTGGTAGAGATGCTCTCAGCATGTTCTTTTATCTGCAACTTTTCCATCCCTTGTTTTCAGGATTTTTTTTTTGCTTCATTCCTGTCAAAAGTTTTCTCAGGTCAACACTGGGGAGATTTTGTGTGTATGCGGCTGTTTTTTCTCTCTCACTCATGAAGATGGCTGCATTCCTTTTAGGTTTTTCCTGTCGGTTCATCTGGTAGTTGCTGCAGTTATTTGATTGGTTGTTTATTTGCAATCCGCTCCTACCAGTATGCAGTGGGCCTACTCTTCCGAACGCACGCAGAACATCTTGCGGGACACGTTGAATCCTGTTCCACTTTTCGTAAGAGTAGGCCATCGTGTGCCGGTGGAACAGATGACAATATTTACAAAACTGCATACACACGGGGGCCGGGTAGAAAAAAGCACATGATTTCTTATTCTGTTATCCTCGATATAGAAGAATGAATAAAATAAATAAATAAATAAATAAATAAATAAATAAGGATGGAACGGGGTTTTAATGCGAGCGCTAGATGTTTTAGCTTGAGTACGTACACGGGGCCTCGGTTACTATTTATCCCAGTGACTTTCGGGGTAAGTGGTGATGGCACTTATGTTAACTCCAGGGGACAAATTTGAGAGTGTTGCTCAAATTACCTTACCAACACGCAGGTGTCTGTATCTCTCGGGCCGGTGACACCGGGATATATTATATAGTAAGCGTAGAGTACAACCCTGTCAAGTAGTCTCAAAACGGATGCACTTCCACAGCAGCATCAATACATCATCCTCATCGCCTTGATCATCAAGCAATAATTAATAATCACATGCGATTTGTCATT
>JASPKP010002178.1:5000-12500 GCA_030674155.1 Stramonita haemastoma
CGATCTCCAAAGTCAACTTTAAGTGCAGACCTGCCACGGCCGTATATATACATGTACATGTGTATGTGTATATACACACATGCAGAAAGTCAAATATGCACAACAAAGATAACCGAAATTCATATCCAGCGTTCAGTGGGTTACAGAAACACGAACATAGCCAGTATATATCTACATTCCCGAAGTCAGAATTCAGCTACCTTTATGTTGGGCAAAAACATTCGCATACGCAAAAATCTCATCCTCAGGAAAACCTCGCGAACTCCAACCGAGGAACGAGAGAAAAAAATACAACCCTCCCATAAGAGAAAAAAAATGATAACCTTACTCAAGACTTGTGGGGAGCAGGGTCAAAATAAATATAAACATCAGATTTGGGGGGGGGGGGGGGGGGGGGGGGGGTTATTCCCGTGAACTGAGAGCTTTCCCGGACTTGCTGTACTGAACCCGGTGCCTGCAGACAGTTTCAGAAACACAGGTCCAACACTTTGACCACAGAGCTGTAATAATCCCCCCCCCCCCCAACCACCCACCGCCACCACCACCACCACCACCCACGAGTCACCACCACCACCCACCCTGAGGAAGAGGCCTGGGAAGAACAGCCTAGATCTAGATCATGTGAGTTTCATTTTGCGTGAAGGAGTTTCCAACCACAAACGGATCATAGTCAGTGTCACAACGGGAATTCCCGAACTTCCTCATTAATTTCGCATCAGTATCAGCATCAACACACTGTCATCGTAAGTGTTTGTTTGCGCTGGCGCTATTTATAGCTGCCTACTTCCTTCCTGTGGTGTTTCCTTTAGAGGGGCGCTGTAACATGGTTGCTGGTGACTGTTCCTCAAGTTGCAGACTTAAAGCAGGGAGATTTTGTTGTGGGGGGAGCTGAAGGGATTGTGACTTTAGGGGGTTTTTTTTCGTGCCGAGGTTAGAGCTCAAGAGTTTAAGCAATGGTAACATTTTGCGTAGGCGACCGTTTTTTGTACATCATGAAGGTAGCTGCGTTTCAACCAGGGATGTATCCTAGATTTTGTTCGCGTTTAGAAAAAAGCCACTCTGATAGGGAAACAAATACAGTTGCATGCAGGAAAAAAAAAAAAAAAGAGTATGCGCTGCACATGTGGTGACGCCTTCTCCCCGAGGAGAGCAGCCCGAATTTCACGCAGAGAAATCTGCTGTGACATAAAGTGGTACAAAATACAAAGTACAAAAGTTTATGTAATCCCCCTGAACGCTGAACGCTGATATGACTGACAGGATTTTTAACGTGCTTGCTTGATTTTTTGCATGTGTATATATACATGAAGGTAATGTTGGCACTGACAAATCTGCACGTACAGTTTACCTGGGTGAACGTAAAGACCCCCCCTCCCCCCCCCCCCCCCCCCCTTAATTCACCAGACACCGCTTATTTTAAAGCCCCACCCCATGGTAAGTTTACAGTTGTTGCTTAGGCAGATAAAGTCACTGTCTACATTTACACATACATGAGGTCACGTTTACATACGCACAACCGCACGCACGCCACCACACCACACACACACACACACACACACACACACACACACACACAACACACACACACACACAACACACCACACCCCACACACACACACACACAAACTTACTACATGATGTATCTAGATATGTGTCTACTGATATATATATATATATATATATATATATATATAATATATATATATATATAAATATTATATATATATATACAGAGAGATAGATAGATAGATAGATAGATAGATAGATAGATAGATAGATAGATAGATAGATAGATAGATAGATAGATAGAATATACATATACACATATATCTATACATATAATATATATATAATATATAAATATACATATATAATATGTGTGTGTGCGCACGCGCACGCGCGCGCGTGTGTGTTTGTGTGTATGTGTGTGTTTGCTTTGTTTCGCATTGTTTTCAATGATATTGATCATGGTGTCAATCAAGGTGACGACGTGTATATCTTCACTTGTGCCTGCCTACATGCTTACATACAGCGTGCTTACATAAAAAAAACACCAAAACATGCCTAAAGTATGTTCGTGCCTATGTGTATGCATGCATGCACATGCACATACACATGCAGATGCACTGAACCTCAGTGCAGTGACCACAGAAGCACTGATTGGCACTGAAGTGGGTCTGCTTCTCAAGGACTTCCCAAACCTCCATCCCTCCAACCCCACCCCACTCTTCTCTCTTCCCTCACCAGCAGATGTCTGCAGTGTAAGTGGCAATGCACTCTGCTGCCACTATGGACCGTTATAGAACAAAGAGAGCAGGGAGGGGAGGGGGAGGTGGGAGGGAAGAAGCTGTAACAAAGAGAGGGAGGAAGAAAAGGGGGAGGTAGGGGGGAAGAAGCTGTAACAAAGAGAGGGAGGAGGGAAAGGGGGAGGTAGGGGGGAAGAAGCTGTAACAAAGAGAGGGAGGAGGGAAAGGGGGAGGTAGGAGGGGGGAAGAAGCTATTACAAAGAGAGGGATGGAGATGAGGGGGGTGGGGGAATGAAGAAAGTGATGATAAAAGGCTACTGCAGGGAGCGTTATGACCTCACGCCATACCCCACTTAGCCACTGCTGGGTTCAATGCCTGCCCATTTGCTCCGCAAATAGATTGAGGGGTGGGGAGGGGTGGGGGGTGGAGGGTAGGGGGGAGTAGAGGGATGAATTAGGGGGGCATTTCCAATCAGTTACACCCATCCCCCCATCACCACCCACCATCACCCCACCCCCCACCCCCGTTACCTATCTCAATGTTGGTGGTGATGGTGATAATGATGGTGATGATGGTGACGATGACAGTGACAGTGATGAAGGATCACGATGCTGATGATGATGATGATGATGAGATGATGATGATGATGATGATGATGATGATGATGACAAATGGTGGCGACCCAAGACGATGATGACAATTATTATATATGTTGATGACCGTGACTACGATCACCGTGATGACGATGACATCTCTGATACAGCTGCTGATGCTGTTGTTGCTGCTACTGCTCCCTGTGAGGAAGAGGATGGAGAGAGGAGGATGAAGAAGAAGAGGAGCAGGAAGAAGAGGAGAAGGAGGAAGAAGAGGAGGAAGAAGAGCACGAGGAAGAGGAGGAAGAAGAAGAAAATGGAGAAGATGAAGAAGACGAAGAAGAAGATGAAGAAGAAGAAGGAAGAGAAGAAGAGGAGGAGGAGGAGGAGAAGAAGAAGAAGAAGAAGAAGAAGAAGAAGAAGAAGAAGAAGAAGAAGAAGAAGAAGAAGAAGAAGAAGAAGAGGAGGAGGAGGAGGAGGGTCCTTTGTCTTAAGACAATAATTCTAGGGCTAATTACAAGGTTTCGTTCCCATGCCACTTTTGCTTCTTTCATTATTAAATACATACACACACACATACACACTAACACACACACTAACACACGCACTAACACATACACACACAACACACACACAACACACACACGCTCTCTCTCTCTATCTCTCTCTCTCACACACACACACACATACTCACACACACACACACACACACGCACGCACGCACGCACACACACACCACGCACGCACGCACGCACGCATGCACACACACACACACATAAAAGCTTTTACAAGTTTTCGTTTATATCACCCTTATGCAGAAATTGAATTAAAAAATTCATTATTTCCCAGCCTTTTCTTAAATAATGTTACATGTACGCTTTACCCTTCTCTATATTTTCATCATTACGCGTTGCAGGTTTTTTTTTTATAGACATTTTAAGAGAAAAATTGTAAAAGCACCATTGTTTTAATTATGCATTTCAAGTACTTTGTTTTAAGCTTACAAATTATCTTCATCTCTATCTGTCGGTATATTTAACACACACACACACACACACACACACACACACACACACACACACACACACACACACACACACACACACACACACACACACACACACTTATGTTCTCGTAAGTGTAAAACCTACATAACACTGCAGACATCTTGTTCAAGAGTAAAATTAAACATCTCACTATATAAAATCAGTCTCTCTCTCTCTCTCTCTCTCTCTCTCTCTCTCTCTCTCTCTCTCTCTCTCTCTCCTCTCCTCTCTCTCTCTCTCTCTCTCTCTCTCTCTCTCTCTCTCTCTCTCCCTCTCTCTCTCTCTCTCTCTCTGTGTGTCTCTGTCTCTGTCTCTGTGCACTGTGATATCTCGACACTAATCTCTGCAGTAAAATGATCAAAGAACTCACAGCAAATATCACAGCTCTGACAAGCAGTCCTGTGATGTATTTTGGAACTAACCTTATCGTAGTCTCTCTCTCTCTCTCTCTCTCTCTCTCTCTCTCTCCTCTCTCTCTCTCTCTCTCTCTCTCTCTCTCTCTCTCTCTCTCTCTCTCTCTCTCTCTCTTCTCTCTCTCTCTCTCTCTCTCTCTCTCTCTCTCTCTCTCTCTCTCTCTCTCTCCCTCCACCTCCTCCACCAAAACTCCTAATCCCTTACTGTTGTAAGGACATGAAATTAAATGTGAACACTGAGAAAACAAAAATTATGGTATTTAGAAAGGGAGGCTATTTAGGACGACATGAACAGTGGGTTTTTAATGGTAAGAAATTAGACGTGGTAAACAGTTATTGTTATTTAGGATTCCTTTTCACAACAATGATTAGTATGAAGAGAGGTACCGAACATTTAGCATCTAAGGGTAAGAAAGCAGTAGTCCAATTGAATAAGGTTTTTAAAAAATATAAGGAAATGACTGCCAAAGCATTTTTCAAGATTTTTTACATTAAAATTCAACCGATTCTTCTGTATGCCTCTGAAATATGGGGTTTAACCAAATTAGATCATTTAGAAAAGGTCCACTCTATGGCTTGCAAAAGGTTTTTAGGTGTTCCAGTTAGAACTCCAAATAAAATGGTTTATGGTGATTTAGGAAGATTTCCTCTTTATGTTAATTCTTGTGTCTCCGTCTTAAGGTATTGGTTTAGATTACTACAAATGCAGAATGAAAGATTGCCACATGTAGCTTACCAGATGTTATTGGAATTAGATACAATGGGTAAAGATTGTTGGGTGTCGAAAATTAGGGAAATCTTATGTAAGACAGGATTTAGTTTTGTTTGGCTGCAGCAGGGTGTGGGCCAGGTCAAAATGTTTCTTAGACTCTTTAAACAGAGACTTGTTGATTTGTATATCCAAGAATGGTCAGGCACTATAAGAGACCATGATAGATATGACAACTATAGATCTTTTAAGGTTAGTTTTGAAAAAGAGAAATATGTGTCTGATATGGATACATACTGTTTCAGAGTTGCCATCTCACAAGCCAGATTTAATGTTCTCCCCCTTAATGCAAACATGCATCACTTTAGCAATGTACTTCAGAAAAAATCATGTCCATTTTGCAAGTCAGTTGTGGAAGACGAACAGCATTTTCTTTTTGTGTGCCCCATGTATTCTGACTTAAGAACTAAGTTTCTGGGGGATTTAGTTAGAACCCCAATCCACGTGTTGTTGGAAGTGTCTAATAACAATCAAATGCACAATGTTTCAAGGTACATTTTTCACTCTGTGAACAAAAGAAAGAAAGAGCTGACTGGAATTTGATGTTGCTTTTGATGAGAGTTGCAGTGTATTTCAGGGTAAGGGTGTCTCCATGATATTAAGTACCGCTTTTGTAACATTTAAAATGGTGTGTTGTGTGTGTGTGTGTGTGTTGTGTTGTGTGTGTGTGTGTGTGTGTGTGTGTGTGTGTGTGTGTGTGTGTGTGTGTGTGTTGGTTATTGCAGTGTGAAATACGATTTGTTGGAAAGTATCATATTGATGCAACTTGAGAAGAGACAGTGATTTCAAGTTTATGGGTGTTAACTTATAGTATAAACATGATGTTTGAGGGTGATGAAGATAATGGTGATGAGTGATGTAACTGTAGTTACCATTAGGGATGAGGCGCTTTAATCATGACTGTGATGAGAAGGAGGATGATAATGATGACGATTTCAGTCATGAAATGACTGCGCTGATGATGATAATAACAATGATTACTTTAGTAATGACTGTGCTGATTGGATGTTAAGGATGAAGCTTTAGTCGTATGTAACATATTTGAATGTGTTGCATTACTGGAGAATTGATTGAAATTTTTGGTCATATATTACTATTCCCCTTCGTCCCTTTCATTTGTATTGTGGCCCAAGGCCGAAGTACAATTAAAATGTTCAGTGTGTGTGTGTGTGTGTGTGTGTGTGTGTGTGTGTGTGTGTTCAGTGTGTGTTCTCTCTCTCTCTACCTCCCTCCGTCCGTCCGTCCGTCCGTCCGTCTGCCTGTCTTTCTGTCTGTATCTGCCTGTATCTGTCTGTCTGTCTGTCTGTCTGTCTGTCTGTCTGTCTGTCTGTCTGTCTGTCTGTCTGTCTGTCTCTGTCTCTGTCTCTCTCTCTCTCAGTGTAAGAAAAAAAAACACACACTCTTTATACAAAAGTTCTGTTAAGTGCAATTTCCCGCTAAACATACCCGAGACGTGATGAAGTGAATGAGTACTGTAGTAGCCTGCTTCCTTTAAGAAAGAAAGCGGGGGTCTAGGTTTCAAAAGCCGGCCTGTGTTTATGAACTAAAGGAACCTATGTGCTGAAAACTGATTGGAGGTGCTTCGTGATCCTGGCTAGGCATGCTGTATCAATCAATCACAGTCTTTCAAAGAAGGCAGATTACCGCTTTTTTTTTTTCTTTTCCCCTTCACAATGCTGTCACTGTGGTTCTGTCTTGCCCTGGCACAGAACTGGTTCTGTGACTGTTACCAGGTCATGGCAGTGCCTGTATATAGTAGTACCCAGTCTTGAAGCTGTACTTTTAGTTTGTGTGTTTCTCACCTTCGATCACCTGTCATACATAGCTCCACACATGGCATAGGTAAGGTTGGATTATCCTTGGGTCGTTTCGTGAATCCTTATATAAATATGTTTGTTCTTTTTTTTTTTGGCGTGTGTGATCAAATCGCAAAGAGTGGGGGGAAGTTGGTTACAAAATCTTGAGAAGGGCCACAATGGTCTAGTACTAGACTTTGAGATTGACATTATTCTGAAAGACATTATTCTCTAGAATTTATTTTCATTTCATATATTTTTTAAATTTGAATCTTTGATAAGTCATTTTCAAAATGATTGAGAAGTTGGTACCTGCACTTGTCTTTCCTCACTACTTTTTCCTCAATAAGACTTTGAGATTGGTGAAAGAAAAGGGTGAAAGGATCGATGGAAGGATAGACTTTTGATAGAAACAGTATCGGATACTTACTATGTTTAATCCTGAAATTTGGGTTTGGGTAGTCTAGTTGCTGGAGTTGATTGTGAAGAAAAGACGGTCAGTTTCTGAAGGGTGTAGAGCTGGGACGGTTGGATTTCTGAGTTTTTTCAATCAGATTAGACGCGAATAGTTGTAGTGTAGTGTAGTGTAGTGTAGTGTAGTGTAGTGTAGTGTAGTGTAGTGTAGTGTAGTGTAGT
>JASPKP010002178.1:17500-24362 GCA_030674155.1 Stramonita haemastoma
CAGCTTCAGCAAAAGGGAAGACTGTATATTAAAACCATTTTAACTTTCCCTGTGTAGATGGCGGCATGATGTGGAAATTTGAGACTTTAATTAGCTGTTTAGGCTCGCTCTCTCTCTCTCTCTCTCCTCTCTCTCTCTCTCTCTCTCTCTCTCTCTCTCTCCTCTCTCTCTCTCTCTCTCTCTCTCTCTCTCTTCTCTCTCTCTCCTCTCTCTCTCCTCTCTCTCTCTCTCTCTCTCTCCTCTCTCTCTCTCTGTCCGGGGACCGGATGAAAAAAAGCACATGATTTCTTATTCTGTTATCCTCGATATAAAAGAATAAATAAATAAATTAATTGATTGATTGATTGATTGATTGATTGATTAATTAATTAATTAATCAATTAATTAATTAATGCCTGTCTGTCTGTCTGTCTGTCTGTCTGTCTCTGTCTCTCTCTCTCTCTCTGTCTCTGTGTGGAGGAGAGACAGAGAGATAAAGATAAAGACAGAGACAGAGACTGACAGACAGACAGAGACACAGAGAGAGGGGGGCAGGGAGAAGATTGGTACGATCTAAAAACCTTCCAGCAAATCATGACACTACTGCTACCACTTCATACCATGGCCTTGACACCACCGCCTGAAGTTAAGTTGTGTAACTTATGTTGATATAACAAAGGCCTTACCCCCCCCCCCCCCCCAACCAAACCCCATACTCCCCACTTTCCATCCATCCAAGAATCTCCGTCACCACAACCAAGCACCACAATCCACATTAACACGATAACCATCTTACCCATCACACCAGCACCACCAAGTAAAACCACCGTCATCACCACTACTACTACCACCATTAACCTTCACCACGTCCATTACTATCAACACCATCACCACCACCACCACCACCACCACCACTACTCTTGAAGGCTGCACTACCCCTGTCGGCATGCGTTGGCCATGACTAGTGCAGTGATCAGAGAGAGAGAGAACAGAACGGCAGAATGACCTGATGCAATCTCACGTCACTGGAGAGTCGTCTTCACTTTGACTAGCGGCAGATTGGTACGGTCCTAGTTCTTTTGTCCTCCATCGCCCCTACTTGCTTGCTTGAAGTCGTTTCCAGGATATCTTTGGATCATCCTCAGTAATGAGGGGTGCATCTGTTGAAACTAAAGCATTCTGTGTGTTTAGGAGTTGAGTCTGGCCTTTAGTAGTATGTGCACTTGATGGCTTTTGGTTTCAGGAGGGGGTGGGGGGTGGGGATGGGGTGGGGGCTGTTTGCTTGTTTGTTTTTCTGTGGGGTTAGTTGGTGTCTGTCAGCTAGTGCTCTGTGTGTGTGTGTTGTGTGTGTGTGTGTGTGTGTATGTTGTGTGTGTGTGTGTGTGTGTGTGTGTGTGTGTGTGTGTCTGTCTGTCTGTCTGTCTGTCTGTCTGTCTGTCTGTCTGTCTGTCTGTCTGTCTGTCTCTCTCTCTCTCTCTCTCTCTCTCTCTCTCTCTCTCTTCTCTCTCTCTCTCTCTCCCCTCTCTCTCTCTCTCTTCTCTCTCTCTCTCACACACACACACTCACTCACTCTCTCTCCTCTCTCTCTCACTCTCTCTTCTCTCTCTCTCTCTCTCTCTCTCTCTCTCTCTCTCTCTCCTCTCTCTCTCTCTCTCTCTCTCTCTCTCTCTCTCTCTCTCTGCCAGGCCCGTGATATCTCGACACTAATCTCTGCAGTAAAATGATCAAAGAACTCACAGCAAATATCGCAGCTCTGACAAGCAGTCCTGTGATGTATTTTGGAACTAACCTTATCGTAGTCACACCCCTCCGCCCCCCCCCCCCCCCCCTCTCTCTCTCTCTCTCCTCTCTCTCTCTCTCTCTCTCTCTCTCTCTCTCTCTCTCTCTCTCTCTCTCTCTTCCCCCCAATCCACCTCCTCCACCAAACTCCTAATCCCTTCCCTCTCACCCTTCCCTTCCCCCCCCCCCCCCCCACACACACACACACAGCACTGGCCTGTCACAGAGTTCAAAGGGAGACAACAGCATGATGCAACTGGCTGGTATCTGAGGCCGCAAGGGACAGCATCCTTGGATCCGAGACCTTTAGTATTGGAACAATGCTCCCACTCTGGGGCTTCCTTCTTCACTGATTGTCGGTCGTGTTTGTTAATTCCCCTCCAGGGCCTCACTAGTTGTAGGGCGATAATCGCTAAAAATCCATCTTCACTTGTGTCGCTGCTTGCTCTATCTCCCTTTGCACTCGGTAACTTCCCCTGTTTGCTTTTTCGGGTTGCCCGTTTGAACTTTTTCCAGTGCACATTTTATGAGTCAAGAAAAAGAGAACCACTGTACGGAACAGATCTGAAAGTTTTGACGTCATTTAGTGCTTAACTAAGCCGACAACTCTGGTCATATCAGGAACAGTGCCAGACTTTTACAACTTGTAATAGGATTCTGGAATAGTTTGGGAAAGGCTAAACCCTTCTCCGCTGTCGGAAGTTCTATTCAATTCCGCCGTATGTAGCCCCAGTTAGCAGCAAGGAGGGTCATATGAATCCTGCCAAATCACTGGCTGTTTTGTGACATCTGCTGTAACCTAACGGCCTCCTATATGATCGTGTTATCGTCTTGTGTGACAGAGCTGTTCTTCTCATTATGTGATGCAACACTTACGGTTGATAAAAACACACATTTTTGATACCATATAGTCGCAATACAGTGAAATTGCGATGTGTTTAAGTATCTTTTTGGTCTTTGTGTGTAGGGTTGCTTGGCTCGTTTTCTGTCTAGTATTCTCTCACTCAGCTATACTGTAGTCTTGTAAGAGTGTTGGGGGCACCACTGAGGAGTTTGCTACCAGCTTCCTCCACTCATCGCGGTCCTCAGCTTACCGTATGTAGCCAATCGTTCCACTCAAGACCAGTTCAGTCACTGAACTAGCATTAGATGTGTACCGATTCCTGAAGTCAGAATACGGCTACCTTTATGGTGGTACAAAAAACGATCTCATACACACAATCTCAACATTAGTGTACATCGGAGCTCTAGCACAGGAACGGGAACCTTATGTAAAGTAAACTTGGACTCAAATAACACATCAGTTTGCTGCATAATTATGTAGGCATCACTTACTTGGCTGACACCCCTTAGCTTAAGAAGGTAGACTGTAAGACACGAAGTTTAGCTCTGGCCTTTGTGGGAAAGTTTAAGAGGTTTGTTTAAAAGCATACAAAGGCACACAATGCTGCTGAGAGAAAAAAAACAACTTTAAAAAAAAAAACTCCAATCACTTGGAGAGAGAGAGAGAGAGAGAGAGAGAGAGAGAGAGAGAGAGAGAGAGAGAGAGAGAGAGAGAGGAGAGAGAGAGAGAGAGAGAGAGAAGAGAGCGAGCGTGCGTGCGTGCGTGCGTGCGTGTGTGTGTATGTGCGCGCGCGTTCTCTCAATCTGGTCCAGGAGCATTATGGGTTTCTCTGGTTGGTTGTGTTTGTGTAGGTACATGTATGTGTCTGTGCATGCACGTTCATGTGTGTGTTTAGCAGGGGAGGGGGGGAGAGACTTAACCTAACACTTTCAACGAAGAAGATAATATTAATGTCCAAGTGTACTATGTGTGATAATTATACTAGATCCCAAAAACCAGGGAATTTCCACAACTATCTGTGTGTACAATACTTATGCTTTAGCAGTAAACACGTATACCTCCAATCCTGATATCTGCGGGGGGACTTAATCGAACACTTTCAACGAAGAAGATAATACTAAAATCAAAGTCTACTATGGGTGGTAAACAAGATCACAAAAACCAAGGAATTTCCACAACTATCTGTGGGAACAATGCTCATATTTAAGCAGTAAACACGCAGACCTCCTCCCCCCCCCCCCCCCCCCCCAATCCTGATTTCTGCGTAGGTTAGCCTATAGAGATCTAAGGCAGACACCGTGAGCAAGTCAACAAAGCCATAAACACAAGTGGACCACCTTAGGCAGGAGCGGCCAGCCGGCCACACAGAGCTAGCACACAGGTCAGGTAGCAGCGTCCATCCATCCATCCATCCATCCATCCATCCAATCAGACGGTCAGGGGTCACCTCCATACCGCTGATAACCCTCTACACCCACCCCCTGTAAGGCAGGCACCCCCAGATGACCCCAGCTACTACCCTTGAGTGCCCACCCACCCCTTCAGTACAGTGCGCAGTATCGTCAGAGTAGAAGCTGTTAATGCTTTGGGAGATAGAGCCCCTGAGGCTTGGGTTTGGGCATTACATGCTGCCTGCCATTGACGTCAGCAGTGCAGTGAGGGAATAGAATGTCTGCTGTACTGTGAGGACTGCTGCTGATGCTCCATAAGCTTTTGCTGCTGTCTGTGAAAGCGGGTGTGAGGGGGGGGGGGGGGGGGGGGAGGGAGAGAGGGCTGAGAGGAGGGTGGGGGTGGTGGTGGTGGTGGTGAGAGGGGCCGTACAGTGGTAATGGTCTGGCATGTGTTTGGGTTCAAAGTGTTAGTACAAATGACCCGTTTTTTTTACAGAATGAGTCTAAAGTCTTAGGCAGTGAACAGGAGAAAGTGGGAAAAAAGGTGTGTGTGTGTGTGTGTGTTGTGTGTGTGTGTGTGTGTGTGTGTGTGTGTGTGGGTGTGTGTGTGTGGTGTAGGGAGGGGGGGGAGTGTCTGCTTTGTCAGTTTTGACTTTTCATCAAAAATGGAATCTGTAGGCATTTTATTTGCTAACTATGTATTTGAAAAGGTTAGATTCGAATTAAAAAAAAAGTGTTTTAAAGCATTTTTTATCGACCTGCTCAGGTGTTAGTTAGCTAGAGTTGTGAACGCTTTAAACCCAGTTTTTTAGAATAAGAATTCTCTGTTAACCATTTCAAACACCCGTACCTTTGTCAATTTAAGAATTAGAACAATGAATCAATCCTCAAAATAAAGCTAAAGATGTGTAGATTTCAGAAAATATCAACTCAATTTTTGATACCATTCGACCGAAAAAGAACATTCTCACAATAAAAGTAAAAACGTTTAAGGTGTCCCATAACTTATGCGGTCGTAGGGGAGCGAGGCGACTGCTTCTCTAGGGGCCAGCATATTGAGGGCGGCGCCCGCCCATCTCCTTTCCCTCGCTGCTTTACCTTCCCTGAGCCTAAAGAAGGCAAGCACCCATTTACAACTGAGAGAATTGGGTGACTGTACTGAAACCAAAACAAGCAAACGGTCATCCATACACTTGGTAACCACGCTCGATGCAGCTCAACCTTAGCTTGGGGAAAGCGAGCGCTCTGATCTGATCACTGAGCTATCCCGTCCCCCTCACAATGGACATAATTATGCCTATAAAGCAGCCCCGTGTCGCTGTCAGTTTTGCAAACTGTTTAAAACACCCATGTCTGATAATGTTCAGAGATCAATCTCCTGTAGAATCAGCTATACAAGTTTAGGGCGTGAAACATTGGTGAAGTCTGCAGCTAAATGACCTGAGATAGCACCAGCGGTAAACAACTGCTGCAGTTACTTTTATCCACGTGTTTACGCCCTGAAGTGAGTGACCCTGCAGTGACCCCGCCACAGGTGTGGGTTAAGCTAGTCTCCGCAGAAGGGTGGTCAGTATTCAGGGCATCTTGCCCCCTCCAGCCAGGTCTGATACTGGTCACACGTACACAGAAACAGCCCAGTAAATTTGGCCCAGATCTTCTAGCACTATGTTTGTGTGGATGGTTTCTGTCTTCGGTCACCTAGACCCTGCTGAACTTTCTGCAAAGGTAGCCATGATGTGTGTGAGCTTTAGAAACATTATTTTGATAAGGTGGATACCACATATGTCTGAACACCCGTCGAACTGAAATGCGCATCTGGAGCTTACAGCAACTGGAAACCGGTCAAACAAAAACACGGTATAATCCTAGATTGTATTCAGGGCACAACATTCATCTACAACTGAAAACCGGTCAAACACACAGTATAATCCTAGATTGTATTCAGGGCACAAAATTCTTCTACAGTCATGTATGATTATGACTGTTAGCATCACTTAAAGCATCTTTTGGATGAAGATTAATTTGGGATGCCTAGGGATATGCGAACGCTAAAACGTATTCCAAAATTCACTTGGCATGAGACTAAGACATTTGCTTTAACAGAAAAGATACTACTAGACTGTCACACACACACAAAAACACACACACACACACACACACACACACACACACACACACACACACACACACACACACACACACACACACACACACACAAACACACAGGCACACACACACATATACACACATGTACATCCACACACATCCACACACATCCACACGCACACAAACACACACACACACACACACAAACACACACACACACACACACATACACACACACACACACACAAACACACACACACACACACACACACACACACACACACACACACACACACACACACACACACACACACACACACACACACACACGAACACATACACACAGAGGGTTCTGGCTTGCCTCTCCTCTCGTGGCTATTGCAGAATCTGAAAGATGAACAGTAATGTCAGGCTGTCAGACTCCTCACACATTTGCAGGCAGATAATTTCTGGCTATTGCCTCTTGCTGTCACACACACAACCTAAAGCTAATGGCTCTCAAGCAACTGATTGTATCTTTACAAAAAAAGACCGAAGTTAAAAGAGAGCTAGAGAGGGAGAGAGACAGAAACATAGATAGACAGACAGACAGATAGACAGACAGATAGATAGATAGATAGATAGATAGATAGATAGATAGATAGATAGATAGATAGATAGATAGATAGATAGATAGATAGATAGATAGATAGATAGATAGATGGATGGATGGATGGATGGATGGATACACACACACAACATACATACATACATACATACATAC
>JASPKP010002179.1:0-17500 GCA_030674155.1 Stramonita haemastoma
GAGTGTTGAATAACTAAAATCAATCATCAATCAATCAATCAATCGATCGATCGATCGATCGATCGATCTGTCTGTCTGTCTGTCTGTATGTCTGTATGTCTGTATGTCTGTATGTATGTATGTATGTATGTATGTACGTATCTATCTATCTATCTATCTATCTACTATCTATCTATCTATCTATCTATCTATCTATCTATCTATCTATCTATCTATCTATCTAATTTATTTGTCTGTCTGTCTTATGTTTATCGTTTTATCTATCGATCCGGTAGGATATAACTGGGGGGGGGGGGGGGGGGGGGGGGCACTACTGGTATTTTTTCAACCAGCTTCCTCCACTCCTCACGGTCCTCCGCCCTCTTTAGCAGATCGCTCCACCCAAGGCCTTGTCCACTCTCTGATGTTGTCTTCCCATCGTTTCCTCTGTATGCCTCTTCGTCTCCCTCCTTTTACTGTTCCCTGTAGGACAGACCTGGCCAGTCCAGATGTTCGTGTTAACGTGCTCCTAATCACTTGAGTTTGCATTTTTTCACTGAAGTCAGGAGGTCTTCATATGGTCCATTGCATTTTTTAAAATTCTGGTTTCCACTTCTTCATTAGTGATGTGATCTTACTGGTTAGCAAACTGTACATTTTCCAGCAAGAGAAGTAAGGAGATCTATGAATGAAATAACTTTGACATCAAGAAGTAGATGTCGAACGTTCTGACTTAAATGTACTAAATGAGGTTACTTTTTATACCATCAATTGACAAGGGTACTGGTGTAAAAATCAGTAGTCAGGGTTCATTTTGAACCGGTTATTAGAAAAAAAAAACTTCAATACATGGATGCCTTTTCTATCAGGCAAAGGGTATCTCAAACCATATACCATCCATAACTTTAAAAAAAAATGTTAAGAATCTGCTTTCTTGTTATGAGGTAGAGAGAAAATAGATAAATATTCACATTTTGTTGGGTTAAGTTCATGTCACATATTTCTTGTAGTTTGGACCTTGTAATGTACTGACTTGGATGGAAAATGTTGCAATCAGTGTATAGTGTCATACTTCCACTGTCATGAGCGGGGGTAAAGATGGAAATTCCGGAAGAATTATTCAACAACATAAAAAAAGTACCTGTCGAAATGTCCCGATTATCGAGTGCACAGCAAAGAGTCCAGCCTTTTTCTCATCTCGGTAATTTTAGAGTTGAGCCACAAGTGTTCTTCTTGCGTGGTTTTTGCTATCATTTGAAACTTCGCTACTGTTTCTTTCTAAAACAACATCCGTAAGAATACAACAAAGACGTAAAAACTATCGTAAAACAGAACCAAAAGTGGTGATAGAGTAGCCACAAAATCTTTTAAAAAATGGAGACGGTAGGAATTATTCAAAGTTATTGCTACCCATGATGCATTATTGTCCAAAATAATATTGAATTTCCACTCATAAGGTCATAGGTTGTTTATAACTGCAATGCTTGTCTACAAAGTTATATTTTTTCAAAGAACATAATCAAACAAAACAAGCAAAAGACAAACAAGAAAGTTCACATGAATGAACAGTAAGTTATTATACATATCTATCTATCTATCTATCTATCTATCTATCTATCTATCTATCTATCTATCTATCTATCTATCTATCTATCTATCTATCTATCTATCTATCTATCTATCTATCTATCTATTATCTATCTATCTATCTATCTATCTGTCTGTCTGTCTGTCTGTCTGTCTGTCTGTCTGTCTGTCTATCTATCTATCTATCTATCCCTTAGTCTGGCGACCTTGGGGGCACCCATGAAGACATGATAACAAGTTCCCTTCATTCCTCTCTCTGTTCTGCCTTTCTCAGGGTTTGTTGAGTTCTAGGCCTGTCCATTCGCTGATGTTGTCCTCCCATCTCTTCTTTGGTCTGTATCTTTTTCTTCCTCCTTGGACAGTGCCTTGCAGTATTGTTTTTGCTAGTCCTTTTGATCTTGTGACATGTCCGTACCATTTAAGTTTACGCTTCTTTATGATTGATAGAAGATTTTGGTAGGACCAATGGTTTGCTGGATTCTGGTATGCACGTCTTCGTTGCTTATGTGGTCTCTGTAGGAGATGCCATGGAGTCTCCGGAAGCATCTCATCTCTACTGCCTGTACTCTTCTCTCCAAATCTGCAGTGAGGGTCCACGATTCACAGGAATACAAGAATGTGGATATGACAAGGGAGCGCATTAATCTGATCTTGGACTTGAGTGAGATATTTTTATCTTTCCAGATGGTATTCATGTACATGGGGAAAAATCGGGAGTTAGTCTCCAAGGCGGTTTTGGGACTGCAGTCCTATAAGGCAACGTTCAAGTAGCTCCTGTGACGGCACTGGAACCATTCGTACCGGTGATTGCCTTTCCGATGAACCATTCCAGCGACGTAGAGAGGACGGGAAGGGGGATGGGGGGTCTGCTGTATGGGTACCAGCTTGCCCTCCATACTTACTTATCCAGGCTTTGCGCTCTAGAGCCAAGAGCGCAGCAACTCTATAGTCTTCCGACACTGACGGAATCCTACAAGCTGCATGCATGAGAATTTCAGTTTGCCCAAAGTCCAAAGACCACATTTTCCCTGGTCAATATGAAGGAAAGAAAGATGACAATAACCATACAGGAATCAGGGAATCAGGGGAGGGGGGAGCTTTTCCAGTCCTGCACTTCTGAAGTGCCAACACAACTTGCTGCAACTGACTGCTGATTCTACAAAACCGTTCTGCCTTTCCACCTAATGATGTATTCAAGAACGAACATTATGGAAAAAAGGAGTGGGGGGGTTGGGGGGGGGGGGGGGTTGTCGGGGGGGGAGGGGGTAGGGGGGAGGGCAGGTATATGAGAAGAGGTTATGGCGAGACAAGATTATAGTGTGCATTTTGAAGATGTGTCAGGAAGTTCTGATTAAGTAGCTGTAAGTCCGGAGGAGGTCAGTTGGAGTGAAATGAAAAAAGAGAGAGAGAGAGAGAGAGAGGGGGAGGGAGGGGGGGGGGGAGAGGGGGCGGGGGGAGAGAGAGGCAAACAGGCAGACAGACAGACAGATAGACAGACAGACAAACAGACAGAGACAGACAACTACAGATAAACAGACAAAGACAGTCAGAAAGAGAGACAGTCAGTCAGACAGACAGACAGACAGACAGACAGACAGACAGAAAGACAGACAGACAGACAGTAAGACAGACAGAGAGACAGACAGAGAGACAGGCACAGAGAAAGAGAGAGACAGACAGACAGAAAGAGAGTGCAGGAGGAAGAAAAAAGACTGAACTATCTGTTACGTTACATACCCGATGAACTTGATCATCTTTAAAATATTAAGTGGTCTATTAAAGGCTTGCAGAAATTTATAAGTACATTCTTATGCTACCTTTTTCATTATTATGTGGATACAGTCTAGTATTTCTTACTTATAGTCTTTTTTCAATATTGTGTTTTTCATCGTTTTCCCAACAATCAGAACACATTACTGTGAGGTTGATAGCCTGTTAAATCAAGCATCCCTTTGAGGATGAAGTAATTTCTGTTCCCTATCATCGCCTGGGGGACGGGATAGCTCAGTGGTTAGAGCACTCGCTTTCCCCGAGCTGAGTTTAAAGCATCATTGAGCATGGCTACCAAGTGGATGGGTGTCCATTCGCGCATCTTGGCTTTAGTACAATCCCCCCAGTTCACCCAGCTGCAGATGGGTACCTGCCCTCCTTAGTGTCGTGGAAGGTAAAGCAGCGAGGGAGAGGAGATGGGTGCTGACTTAAATTAATACGCTGGCCCCTAGAGAAGCTGAGGTCTCTGACGCCTTGCTTCCCAACGACCACATAGGTTAAGGGACACCTACACCTTTATCATCGCTTGCTAAATCATGCTGTGATTTTTTTTCTCTGCTTTTGTCTTTCTGAAATCTATTTCTGACCCAGTATTAATGCCAGTTTTTTTTTTTTTTTACCGACATATTGCTGATCACGCTCATCAACCCATTGCTCTTTTCCATTTCATGCTTCGGTTCCTCTGAGGCTAGTCTGTAACGAGGTGAAAAGAGGGGCTTAAAGCCAGCTCGGTTCATTGCCTGGTGTATAGATTCACAAACATGTTCAGTTTAG
Organism: Stramonita haemastoma; assembly: GCA_030674155.1. Lineage (NCBI taxonomy): Eukaryota > Metazoa > Mollusca > Gastropoda > Neogastropoda > Muricidae > Stramonita > Stramonita haemastoma. The sequence goes on from JASPKP010002179.1 coordinate 4,111, forward strand.
ATTTTTTGCTAAGAAAAAAATGGGGCTTTAAAAAAAAATTAGAACAACTTTTTGTTCCTTTTTACTTTTTTGTTTTTTTTAGCAGATGTGATATGGAATATGGAAAATTCATGAATGTAGCATCACTTTTTTTTATTTAAAAAGTGTGACAGAATCTAGTGTATTCTCTTTTTTGTGTTTTCTCTTCATTAGTTTTCCGCCTACACATGTCCTTACTCGTATGAGTGTTCTGTTTTTTCTCCCAACTCAACCATTTTTCCCTTTTTTGTACAGAAACTTTGTTTCTGGGTTGTTTTTAGTTGGGTTTGGTGTCTACATGAAAGTGGTTGTTATTTTTGTTAAGGTTTGTTTTAAAAGCTTTACATTGTGCTTGTGAATGTCTCAATGGCCGGTTGATTGACCACCCATTCAAAAATTGTGAAAACCCAAGACCACGAACGCGCGCGCCACACACACACACACACACACACGCGCGCGCGCGCGCGCGCACACACACACACACACTACACACACACACACACACACAACACACACACACACACACACACACACACACACACACACACACACACACACACACACACACGTTTTCTACATTTCCTTCCTGCAAACAGGAACTCTAATTTCCTTTAGAATCATCGAAAAAGAGTGGATCCCTCCTCCCCCTCCCTCCCTCCCCCCCTTCCTCCCCCCTCCCCCACGATCTCTTTCAGTTCACCGCGTTTCTTATCAATTTTGTTTTTTTGACAAATGACAACGATGCTAATATGCACCTCCCCCCCCCCCCCCCCCCCTCCTCCCTCCTCTCCCTCCCTCCTCTCCTCCCCTCCCCCTCCTCTCCTCTCTCTCTCTCTCTCTCTCTCCTCTCTTCTCTCTCTTCTCTCCTCTCTGTCCTCTCTCTCTCTCGTCTCTCTCTCTTGTCTCTCTCTTTCTCTCTGTCTGTCTGTCTGTCTGTCTGTTCTGTCTGTCTGTCTGTGCTGTCTCTGTCTGTCTGTCTGTCTGTCTGTCTGTCTGTCTGTCTCTCTCTCTCTCTCTCTTCTCCTCTCTCTCTCTCTCTCTCTCTCTCTTCTCTCTCTCCTCTCTCTCTCTCTCTCTCTCTCTCTCCCTCTCTCTCTTCTCCATCCTTTCTTCAGCTTCTGTATTTTTTTTAATCATTAGTCATTTTACTTGGCCTTCTTCTCTTGTGTAATAAAGCGCGTTGTTTTGATATTGATGTTTCCCCATCTGTTTCCCCCCACAAGCCACCACTGCACTAATTAAAGTATTGATCATCAACAGTCTTTTTTTTTTTGCCGGGCATCAAACGATGTACTGGACTGGACATTTTGCAGGTCAGGAATTTAAACCCATCAACAAGAAAATGTATCTGGCGCCAATCGTCTGTTTCCGCGTGTAGACAGGTTTGATTAACTTAAAATGAAAATAGCTTAATTGTCTAAAACTAATTAACCAAAAGAAAAAAATTGCAACTCCTGTGATTTTTCATGAAAAAGGTTGAACGCGAAACAAAATGAAAAAAAAGATAGATGACGCGGAACATGCTAGATTTGGTCTCAGACTCAAAATAGCCATTCCTTTGAAGTCGGAGTATGGCTGCCTATATGGCAAAGTTCTTGAAAGCAGTCATATACACGCGAACTTCGCATTCAGTGTGCAGTTTCAATCTCACAGTGATTCCCAGTGAGTCCGAGTGTACGCACATTTTGGGTGACCCCCAGGGTGTTAAGCTGGGGAACGCACATCAACAACAACAAAATAGCAATAACCAGATTATCATTTTACGCCGCGATAGTCTAGTGGTTAGGGCGTTGGACTCGTAATCCAAAGGTTGCAGGTTCGATCCCAGCTTTCGGCTATGGCGTTGTGCCCTTGGAAAAGGCACTTTACGGCTATTTTCTCACCCCACCCAGGTGTAAAAGGGGTACCAACCTTGTGTTGGGGGGTAACCCTGCGATAGACTGGCGTCCTATCCAGGGGGGAGTCTATGACTCTCAGTCGCTTAACGCCACAGAAACCGGGATAAGCACCGGCCTGATGAGCCTTAGCCTCGGGACAGACAGAGGACAGACAGTACAATATAGATTCAATAACCAGATATCAATTCACTAGTCCTGTAGTGTGGATTCAATATGTGCAGTTAACGAAAGCATATTAACCACAGTTCAGTTTAACTTTACCTATACAGTATAGAGTGATTTGGTTTTGTTCCTCGACTAGAGCTCTGAGGTTCACCAATACAGAGATTTTGCGTTTGCAACCTTTTTTTTATTTTTCACTATTGAGGTAGCCACATTTCGCCTTTGGGGAAGAGTCAATGTCTCCGTTTGAATGAAGCAAAACATGGCCTCAATAGGATGATGACTAGACACATGTAATTAAGAATTTTCCTTTTTTGAGGATGAGTATTCATTGGAATGTTGACAAAATTGTAGCAACATTGTGATGGACTTTTTTTTACCTAAAAAAATTATGAGTTCTTGCCGGGAATGTTTTCACAGTAAACCTCATCTCCATCCGCTATAAAGATGTTTACCATTAAGAATGGGTAGCCTGTGAGTAAAATATACAACTTTCATTCATTCATTCGTTCATTCATTCTTTTATTTCGAGGATAATGGAGAAGCACTTATGTCCTTTTTTACATCCAGTCCCTGTATGTATGCAGCTTTGTATATTTTGTCATAAAAGCAATGTGTCGTCGAGCCACAGTCGAGTGAAGACGTGTCCTGAGAGCTCTCCAGTGGAAGTTGTTTTCGGAAAGAAATAGAGGTGTTTAGAGGTGTTTAGCTTTAAAAGAAAGTGTACAAATGTGTGTGTAACTGAATAAGTCAATGAAGTGCCATTGGTTTAGTGTAAAAAAAAAAAAAAAAAGGAGTTGATTTTAACTACATTTTAACCATACTCCACAAAAATTTTCTGTGAATGTGTGATTCTCAACAACACCTACAGTGCTGAGGCAACAGCGATGTGGGAACAAAGGGAAGCTGTACAATGGACCCCGAGTAACTGGACCACTTAAGAGTCTAAGACTCAAGTGAAGTGCTCTTGTGAGGTGAGTGGGTGAGACTGTCCATTGCCTTTCCCCCCCCCCGAAGTGAAACACACATAGATCAACGTTGTTGTGGTTTCCGTGGTGACGAACTGTAATCTGAGCAATGCCGCACTCTTTGTGTGTAGGAGATAGCCATTAAAATGGCACAAAGCAGATGACATTGATCATCATCACTGCACTCTTTTTTTGTTTTTTTATTTTTCTTTTTTTAATCTTTACTCTTTCACTTTCAATCCCAACCATCAATCAATAAATCATGTGAACTAGTTTGTTAATCTTTGAGTGATGCAATGCTTTAACCATGAGGCCCATGACTCGATCTATGAGTACCCAACGTCTCAGAAAAGAGACTATTCAATACACTAAGGACTCCTGCCAAGTTACCTTTGAAGCCACTCATACTAACTTGCCTTTGTGGCGGTTTGTTCTCCTTGAAAGGTATTGTGGACAATTTCAGCCCCTAAATGTCAATTCAATTTTTAAAGAGTTTACAAAGAATAACAGCGAACAAATAAGTTTTACAACAGACTTTACATCAACCTTGCCCAGTGAACTTTGGCGATCCTTCTTTCAAGTTAGTTCTGATGAAGAAAAACTACTGACAATACACATATACCACAGTACTGGGAAAATCCTAGTACAAGGCAATGTATGCCAGCAGTGGGTTGAAGAGGAGTTCGACAACCTAAGAACAATAGTCAATGAGCTGGCAAAACTAAATGTCACCACGGAAACTGTGACTGATGTCCTCTATTCCGTGGCATCCTCAAGCCGTCAGTGTGCTCCACTGGCCATACGAGACAGCGCCCCTGACGACAAACCATGTCAGCCAGACCAGACAACAGAGGGGGATAACAACTCTCCTCCCCTTCTTCAGTTGACACCCTCCCCTTCCACTCCACCCCACTCCATGCCCTCCACACCTCCCACGTCTTCACCCCCCAACCAGGCTACATCACCCCCTCCATCCACTGATGACGTGACCATCCCCTCTCACCCTTCCTCAGACCTCTCAGCTGATCCATCCCACTCCATGCCCTCCACACCCCCCACGTCTTCCCCCCCTGACCAGGCTACATCACCCCCTCCATCTACTGATGACAACGGGACCATCCCCTCCCTCCCTCCCTCCGACCTCTCAGCTGATCCTCTACCCCCTCCCTCAACGGCTGCACATCCACCTGAGGAAGAAACTGCAACACCCCCCTCTCCCCCACCACCCCTTCTTCCACCGAAGATCAAGGTATAGTTCAGTCCCCCCTCCCCTCCCCCTCCACTTCCACATGTGACCATCAGCCTCATCCCTCTCCCACCTCTACCTCCGACCAACCCACTCCCCACTCCAAAACATCTCCCACAACAACAGTCAACACAACACAAACAAGCAATGCACCATGCAATCTCTCTCAAAAGAACAATACAGAAATTATAACAATGCTTCACGAACAACTCATTGCAGCCAACATCACTATCTCCAACATGCAGAAAGAAATACACACACTCAAAACACAAATATCACAAATAGGTCAAGAAACAAAACACAACAGCCAGGTCATCTCTGACACTGAAACCAGAGTAAAAAACTCCGTGAAAACAATGAAAAGAGATGTTTCACAACAAGTAACAGAACTACAAAACAGCCAAGAATACCAGACAGATCAATTGAAAGAAATCAACTCCAAACTACAATCACTCAAAGACAGTCAACACAACATCAACAATACCACCAAGAAACAGATACAAACACTCAGTGCAACTAAACACACAAAACACTCAAGCAGTCAGACAGACAACAATACTGAACCACTTGCAGAGCAACTCACAGAGGTAGAATACAACATAAACACATCCAACAGATATGCTCTCCTCACAGACAAAACCAACGACTGACAATTCTTCATACCCCACACTCACACAAAAGCAGACAAGCAACAACACTTCAGCAACTTCACGCAAAAACACAAGCAAACAGCCTCTACTTACAAACACATCACAGCAGACACGCAACACACTCCCGCACCCATCAAAGCCCACACTCCAATTCTCATTCCCAAAAGCACCAAGAAAACACCCCCCATTCCAGCCCCTGAAAACCCTCCAACAAAAAACAATCCCTGTAGAGTGTAACACCTTGTTGTTAGGTGACTCAGTGCTGAAAGGGGTGGACGAGAAAAAGATGTCAGTGGGGGGCCGGCAAGTCTGCAACCTGTCAGTACCAGGCCTGACAGTACAACACCTGTGTCAGTGGCTGTCAACACGCCGCCCCTCTCCACACATACAGCACGTCACCTTCCACGTGGGGATAAAATGACTGTAAAGCAGGATCAGTCACAAAAGCAGATTGGACAAAACTGATCCACCTGCTAAAAGAAATCTTCCCCCATGCTGCTCTACAGGCCTCCTCCATCCTCCCCCCCTTCGGACGACATCCACTGAGAGACAAGGCTTCACGGTCGACGGCTTCTCTTGGGGAAACCTGCCGTCAAGAGAGGGTTGTACTTATCGACAACACCCCCTCCTTTCTCACCAGGACTGGAGCGCCTAAAAAGGCCCTATACGATGATCCCATCCATCCCAGTCCTCAGGGTAACAAAACTCTTGCCCTAAATATCCGTTTCCCCGGAAACCATAGTCAGCCGCCAGCCGTGAGGCCTGTGACAAACTACCGACCCAACATAACGACCAGTGACATGAAAAGCTATGCTGAAGCAGCCAAAGGTGTACATTCACGATCGGCTGCCTTCAACAAAACGACGACTTCAGCCCCACCCCACAGTGCGACTAGCGACAATAGGCCTACCACACTAGGTCTATTACTGGACAGAGACTTTCCCATCCCCGAGCCAAGGAACCCCCAGTGTTCAGATGTCACAAGTGTGTTAGGGAGACAACACTCCGTGGCAGCTACACAGCCACTTGTGAAAATACTTTCAGATCTACTCCATTGCTTGACCCAATAGTGTGGTGTGTGTGTGTGTGTGTGTGTGTGTGTGTGTGTGTGTGTGTGTACCAGTGAGTATGTGTGGAGGGAAGGGGAGGGGGGGAGTGTGTGTATGTGGTGTATGTGGTGTTTGAGTGTATGTGTAAGTGAACATGTATATGCATGTTTCACCACGTGTGTGTGTGTGTTTGTGTGTATGTAAGCATGCGTGAGTGTGTGTGTATGTGTGTGCGTGCGTGCGCGCGTGAGTGCGTGCGTGCGTGTGTGTGTGTGCGTGCGTATGTGTGCGTGTTTGTGTGTCTGTGGATATGCCGGTGAGCTTGTGGGTGCTTGCCTGGTATGTAACCATGCGTGCTTGCTTTTGCTATGCACTGCGTGTGTACGTGTATGATAATTATGAGAACGTGTGTGTGTGCGCATGCGTGTGTGTGCATGCGTGCAATAAATGTCTGCCTGCAAGCCCGCATCAAACATACAGCCCATGTATAATGTTCTATATAATTACAAATGTGTTTGTGCAGGTGTCCAAATGTTAAATGCAGTGTTCCCATGATGATAAATGATTGCTTGAATGGAAATCTCTCTCTCTCTCTCTCTCTCTCCTCTCTCTCTCTCTCTCTCTCTCTCTCTCTCTCTCTCTCTCTCTCTCTCTCTCTCTCTCTCTCTCTCTCCCCATACTTTCACCCAGCCCCCAGCCCCCTTTTTTTTTTCTTTTTTCTTTTTTTTTCTTTTTTTTCTTTTTTTTCTCCCCAACATCAAATGTTGATCAATGTCATGCTGCAGTGTATATCTCATTTGAGTGGATAAATTGCCTTCTACATCTAGCAGGTATATCGGATCCAGAGACTCTTGCAACAGGGCAGTTGTTGCCTAGGGCTAGTGTGGATTGGAGTTTTTGAACCAACTCTGCCATACTATATTTTTGTTTGCTTTTTCATCTATTATTATTCGTCACTGTATCTCTTTGTGTTTAGTATCATATTAATATTTAGTGTGTGATTGGTTATATTGATTTAGCAAAAATTGTTGTATCTTAGTTGTTCTTAAAATATTTTTCCCAATTTATATGTTTTATTATTTTTTATGACCGTAGTATATGATCTATGTAAAAACAGGACTGGATTCAAAAAGTTGTTTATTATAACACATTCATTCCTTACAGATTTTGATTTGTGTTTATATTTTAGTTTTCGAAATTGAACTATAGCTTATTTTGTCAAAAAATTTCATAATCAAGTCTCTTATTTTGATAGATCTTACATACATACATACATATATATATATATATATATAATATATATATATTATATATATATATATATATATAAAATCAATCTTAACATGTCTCTAACTTTAGACAAGTGGCCCACAAAGCAAGGCCTCCGTGTAGGCTACCTGAATATCAACAATGCAACAAACAAAAAAGATGATATTTCGACCATACTGCACAATGATGAGAATCAATTTCATTTGTTTTGCCTTGCTGAATCTCGACTCTCACCACACGTAACTGACACATGCATGAATATTCCAGGATATCAGATTTTTCGACAGGATCCACACAAGCCCAAGTCCACTGGGTTATTAACATATTTCGCTTCTTCACTGAGTTGCAAAAGATTATACAACTTTGATGTTTATGACATTGAATCAATTTGGGTTGAAATAAAATTAAAACACAATAATCCAATATTAATAGGATTCATATACAGAAATCCTTCGGAAACCACAGAATGGTTTGAAAAATTCAACTCTCTTATGGATGAAGTGACATTTTTAAACTATGAAACAATTATTCTTGGGGATTTTAACATCGACTTATTAAAACCCAAGCCTAAATGGAGTCACAACATCACTATGCATGGCCTGGAACAACTAATAGACAAACCAACTCGGATAACAGATAACTCTAGAACTTTGATAGATCATATCTATACTACTACAAAACAAAACATAACAGAAGTATGTGCCCCCTCCTGTGGATGCAGTGATCACAATGCTGTGTGTTTAACTTGGTTTAAACATCGTGTCAAAATTCCCAAAGTAGGACATAAAACCATCTTTTACAGAAAATTTAATAACTTCAACGAACAAGACTTTCTTTCAGACTTGATAAATTCGCCATTCCAAGACATATATCAAATCAGAGACCCCAACGAAGCTGCAGAATTCTGGATTACCACATTTATTTCAGTGTATGATAGGCATGCCCCCTTCATCAAAAAAAGAGTTAAAGAAAAAATAAAACCTCCTTGGATAACAAAAGACATAGAGTCAGAAATGCGCTTAAGAGACTATTTGAAAACCCATGGTACAAAAGAAGAATTTAAAATGCAAAGAAACAAAGTAACTTCACTAAAACGGAGATCAAAACGTGATTACTTTCAAAAACTGTTAATTACAACTACCGACTCTCGCCAGGTATGGAAAGCCATCAATATTTTATGTAATAGACCTATATCAAAAAGCCAAAAGACAGTTAAAGACATAACAGCTGATGAACTGAACACCCATTTCTCAAACATCGCTACTAAAATCATATCATGTGATAAGTCAAATGAAAATGATCTCCAATACTTAGAACAATATATTGAATCAAAAGAAATTAAATTCCCAGTTGAATTATTGCCAATGACAATTAAAGACGTGTTGGAAAGTCTATCTCTCAAAAAAAAATTCCAGAACACGTGACCTTGACAATCTGGATGGAAAAATATTGAACCTTTCTGGTCCTATTATAGCTGAAACACTGACATATCTATATAACTTGTGTATAGATAAAAGCAACATTCCTCTCATATTTAAAAAGGCAAAAGTCATACCAGTCCACAAATCTGGAGATTCTTCTTGTCCTTCAAATTACAGACCAATTTCAATCCTATCGGTCTTATCCAAACCCATTGAAAAACATATCCAAAAATCTTTATATTCCTACTTTGTTAACAACAACCTAATAAATGAAGATCAGTCAGGCTTTCGTAAAAACTATTCTTGTCACACAGCTCTAACTCAACTAACAGACAGTCTCTTACACAACATAAATGAAAATAACTATACAGGCCTAATTTTTGTTGACTTTGAAAAAGCATTTGATGTAATTAATCACTCCCTGCTAGTGCGTAAACTTCACCTATACAAACTAACACCTGAAATAATCAATCTTTTAAAAAGTTTTTTGTTAGATAGACAGCAGTTGGTAACTGCAAATAATCAAACATCAGAATTAGTATCTATTAGATATGGAGTACCACAAGGATCAATATTGGGTCCTCTTTTGTTCTCAATATATGTAAATGACTTACCCTTATTTCTAGATTGTAGCTGTGAAATGTTTGCTGATGACACATCCCTCTATTGTAGTGATACTGACCCCCACAGACTAACACTCAAACTTCAAAACAATATCAACAAATTGATTACTTGGACTCAATTAAACCATATGTCCTTAAATGCTCAAAAAACTAAAAGTATGTACGTACTAGCACGACAAAAGAGGCAAAAAATGAAAAGTAAATTTCAACCTCTGTTGATAGATCAAAAAATCATTGAAGAAGTTGACTCACACAAAATTCTGGGTGTAATTATCGACAATAATCTTACTTGGACTGACCATGTGATGGCACAAGGAAAACGTCTTACAAACAAGGTACGTCAGCTATCAAAAATAAAACACTTTCTAGATAGTCATTCACGCAAACTCTTTTTTTGTGGACACATCTTGCCAATAGTTGACTATGCCTCATCTCTTTGGGACAACTGCAGTGAAACTAATTTGAAATTCATCCATCGATTATATAAAAGAGCGCTAAAACTTGTCCTATTAAAATCAAGCTCCCTAACCATCAATGATTATAAGCTAACAAATATTCTTACATTTCAAAACAGGCTTTATCTCAATAAAGCTCTATTTGTACAAAAAGTTGTCAATGGAAATGCCCCTCCCAAGATCACCAATAGATTCAAAATTAATGAGCACAGGCATAACCATCTACTAACATTTCCCAGACCCAGAAACAATCTTTACAAAACAAGCTTCCTATATTCAGGTAGTGATTTATGGAACAAGCTCCCAAAACATTTAAAATGTATCAAAAATAAAAATCAGTTCAAAAATCAGTTGAAAAATCACTTAATGCGCTTATGCAAAAATGTTTAAGAACTACACATCAATCCAATCAACCATACTTAGAACAGACTAAAGATATTGATACTCTCTGCTAACCCCGAAAAATCTTTCACGTGTAGCTCACTGTGACTGAAAAAGCTACACTTTGCTTGCTATATATGTATGTGGAAGGGGAAAAGGGGGAGAAAGGGTTGTTTTTTTTATTTTTTTTTTTTATATAATGTAATTTTGAACAGGATAGGGAATAAGTGATGTATGTAAACACGTGTATATTCTGCAAATTCACAAGGAGAAAACCAAACCACTGATTTGACGACTAGATTGGATTTTTTTTTTTTTTTTCACTTACCCAGTTTAATAGTTTCAGGATAAATATTTAATTTTTATTTTATTTTATTAATTATACTAATGAGACTATTAGCACTATTATATTTATATTATTTTGATAAGTGGAAAGGCCTTACTTTTTTGTTCTGGTTGTTGTTGTGTATGTTTTTTGTTGTGTTTTGTTTGTTTTTTGTTTGTTTGAATGTTTGTTTGTTTGTTTTTGTTCATATGTGTAGGGTTTTTTATTTATGAAATATAATCATAAATCATTATTATAATTTTTCTGGTTGCTGTTTGTGTTTTCCCCCTTCCTCTTGATACCCCCTCCCCACCCGTTCCCACCCCCCCTCCAAATTTTTTTCTTTTTTGAGTGTGTGAGGTTTTTTTGTGTGTGTTTTTTTTGGGGGGTTGTGTTTGTTTGTTTGCTTGTTTTTTGTTTGTTTTTTGCTTTAGTTTTGTTTTGCTTGTTTTTTTTTTCCTTCATTATGTTTGTTTGGTTCTCTGTTGCTTTTGTTTGTTTATTAGTTTTTTGGTTAGTTTGAATGTTTGTTAGTGTATATGTTATTTCCTCTCAGTGGAGATTGGTATTATCATATGTATTGTTGCGTTTGTTTTTCGGGGTTTTATTTTGTTTTTTTGTTTGTTTGTTTTGTTTTGTTTTGTTTTTTCTTTTCTTCCTCATAACATAAGTATGAATTGAAGTGTGGAGATAATGTAATCTGACATAAGTTGCTTATTGACATTTCATGGATTTTTTTATTATTTTTATTTATTTTTTTATTTTTATTTTTTATTTTTAAGTCTTAAATAATGGTTGGTGACATTGTATTGATATAAGCTGTTGACACCACATGATTTTTTTTTAAAAAACAATTTTAAATGTGTGCATGCCCATATGTTTATGTTATTCCACTCAGTGGTGATGGGTATTATCATATGGTATTGTTGCTTTAGTTGTTTTTTCTTTTCTTTCCTTCTAATATATAATCCGTGTGGATTGGTTTTTTGATGTTTTGGTCTGATTGTTTGTTTTTTGGTGGGTTTTTTTGTTTGTTTTTTGGTGTTTTTATTATTATTATTATAATTATTATTTTTTTTAAGTCTTAAATAATGGTTGGTGACATTGTATTGATATAAGCTGTTTGACACCATATGATTTAAAATTTTCTTCTTTTTTTTTAAATGTGTGCATGCCCATATGTTTGTTATGTTATTCCACTAAGTGGTGATGGGTATTATCATATGGTACTGTTGCTTTAGTTGTTTTTTCTTTTCTTCCTTCTAATATATAATCCGTGTGGATTGGTTTTTTGATGTTTTGGTTTGATTGTTTGTTTTTTGGTGTGTTTTTATGTGTTTTTTGTTTGTTTGTTTGGTTTTGTTTTTCTTTTGTTTGATTGTATGTTTGTTAGCGTATATGTTATTTCCTCTCAGTGATGATGGGTATTATCATAAGGTATCGTTGTGTTTGTTGTTTTTTTCCTTATCTTCTTTTAAAAATATAAAGTATGAATTGAAGTATAGAGATATTGTAATCTGACATAAATTGCTTATAGATTTTTTATTATTTTACTTATTTATTTTTAAAATTTGTTGTTGTTGTTGTTGTATTTATTCATTTAAAAAAAAATGTTTTATTATTATTATTATTATTATTATTATTATTATTATTATTATTATTATTATTATATTATTATTATTACTATTATTATTATTATTATTATTATTATTATTATTATTATTATTATTATTATTATTATTATTATTAAGTCTTAATGTTTTTTGGTTACATTGTAATTGATATAAGCTGTTGCGTGTGTGTGTGTGTGTGTGTGTGTGTGTGTGTGTGTGTGTGTGTGTGTGTGTGTGTGTGTGTGTGTGTGTGTGTTTTGGTGGTTGTTTTTTTTTGACACCATATGATTTTTTAAAAAAGACTTTAAATGTGTGCATGTACCTATGTACCTACGAGTATACGAGCTGAGTGGAAGAGCGCAAACCGTGTGTGTGTGTGTGTGTGTGTGTGTGTGTGTGTGTGTGTGTGTGTGTGTGTGTGTGTGTGTGTGTGTGTGTGTGTGTGTGTGTGTGTGTGTGTAGATGCACGGGTGTGTGTGTGTGTGTGTGTGTGTGTGTGTGGTGTGTGGGGGGGGGGGGGGGGGGGGGGGGGGGGGGTGGGGGGGGGTGTGGGTGTGGGTGTATGTGCATATGTGTGTATGGCTTTCGAGTAGATTTTTAAAATATTTTTTTTTTTTATTTATTTATTTTATTTATTTTATTTTCTCTTTTGGTTGTTGTTATAGTAGTTGCTTGTATTATTTATAGGCATAGTTTATTTTAAAGTTGTTGAAATCATGTTAGCAAGTTAATGTTGGTGAAATGTTTGTTGTTGTTGTTTTAATTGTTTGTTTGCTTTTTCCCCTTTTCTTTCTTTCGTTGGTTTTTTGTTTGTTTGTTTGTTTGCTAGGGATTTTCTACTTTGTTTTTTGTTGGTTTTTTGTCTTGTTTAGGATTTGATTTTTGCTATTGTTTTGATTTTTTTCTTTTCTTTTCTTTAGATAGATGGCTTGATGGAAAAAAGCAGATCGCTGCTTACTCAATGTACCATCTGGAAATAAAAATTTGATTGATTGATTGATGATTGATTGATTGTCATCCGTTCCCATCAGCACACAAAGGCCTGCTCTTTCGAAAAGCGGAACGGGTTTTAAAAATTAACTGTTTTAACTGTTGCCCTACACCAACATAATTATGAGCCACCCCGTACTGGAAAGTTAAAAATATATTGGTGTCTGTTATATAGAGATTGTAAAATTAGAAGCTATAGCTGATGTTTTGGTGTTGTTCTCCTTAAGGTCGTTCTTTGCTTGTATGAAATATTCACCCAAAATTGAGCACACTTTTTTTTTGATAACCAGAGGTAGTACTTTGAAGCTTTTGTTATGCGATG
>JASPKP010002180.1:7500-24347 GCA_030674155.1 Stramonita haemastoma
AACAATCAATCACGAGTGGACAACAGCTGTCTGGCTCTCAACCCCTCCCCTCATACGTGCCTGCGTGAGGGTGTGTGTGTGTGTGTGTGTGTGTGTGTGTGTGTGTGTGTGTGTGTGTGTGTGTGTGTGTGTGTGTTGTGATATTTTTGTTTGTAGTTATTTTGGAATGTATAAACCAATATGAAATGTAGTTTTCTGGCGTTTTTCCAAGATTATGATTTGTATTGATAATGATATCCATGTCAGTATTGTAATTACCCCTCATCGGATCATGAAAGTGTTTTTGACTTGACATGATCACACCCTGTTATTAAAGACAAAGCGTGTGATTGTTAGCAGTTCTAAAGATTTTCTTTACCATACAAATGCTGTGAAATTCAATGTTTTGATAACTACAAAATGTAAATCGAAAAAAGGGAAAGTAGAAAAACCCACATATCTAGCGTTCCCCAATATTTTGGCTTTGGCCTTCCTCAGGGGGTGTTTCTTGTGATGACATGATAATGGAATGACGTCAATTTCAATTTTACGTCATTGTGAAACTTTTTTTTTTAATACCTCAATTTAAACGTCATACTGAGACCAGATCAGACAAATAGATATATGGATCGGTGGTCTAGGTGGTAACGGGCCTTGCCTAGAAAGCAAAAAGCAAAAAGTCTGGGTACGTACCCCCGTTTGGACCCAAAACTTTTTCCCCATCCATTAGACCCTGAGTGGTGGTCTGGGCGATAGTCTTTCGGATGAGACGATAAACCGAGGTCCCGTGTGTTACACATCACTATTTAGCGCACGTAAAAGAACCCACGGCGACAAGGGGGTTGACCCTGGCAAAATTCTGTAGAAAAAAGTCACTCTGATAAGTAAACAAATACAGCTGCATGCAGGAAAAAGAAAAAAAATGGGTAGGCGCTGCACATGTGGCGACGAGCTCTCCCCGGGGAGAGCAGCCCGAATTTCACCCAGAGAAATCTGCAGTGACATAAAAAGTGGTACAAAATACCAAAAAAATATATATAAATACAAAGAGAAGAGAGAGAGAAGAGAGAGAGAGAGAGAGAGAGAGAGAGAGAGAGGAGAGAGAGAGAGAGAGAGGAGAGAGAGAGAGAGAGAGAGAGAGAGGATCTTAGGCCTTACGTGGAACAATTAGGGTCATATAGAACACGTTCACACACACACACACACACACACACACACACACACACACACACACACATACACACACACACACACACACACACACACACACACACCACACACACACACACACACACACACACACACACACTAATATCACAATTATTATTATGATAATTATTATTCGTCTAATATCACAATTTGTGAAAAGACGTTAAATGAATTTGAACACACACACACACACACACAACACACACACACACACACACACACACACACACACAACACACACACACACACACTGGTGTAGGTATTTTGATTGCACTCCAACAATGGGGATCAGGCAAGTAATTCAAAGTGTAAAAAACTGGCTGGTCACACCAACTCAGTCTATTCTCACACTTTACTTTCAGTTCAGCAGCCAGTAGAGGCAAAAGAAGGCAGAGGCCCAGGAACTTACTGAACCAGTATCACTCCTCACCCCCAGTCACTCCCCCCCCTCCCCCCTAAAGTGTCAGAGTCAAAAGCCAGCTGGCATCACAGCACCAAGGTCAACATTTGGACTGCTGGAATAGCTCAAAGTTTCTCTAACCGTGCTAATTTTGCACAGTGACAAGTCCCTCCTTACACAGTTAAGTAGTCTACCAGACTTTTAGCCTACTGCTAATAGGCAGGCCGTAGGGAAATCCCAGCCTCTGTGTGTGTGTGTGTGTGTGTGTGTGTGTGTGTGTGTGTGTGTGTGTGTGTGTGGTGTGTGTGTGTGTGTTGCGCTCCACTCGCGTGCGCGCACGCGCACACACACACACACACCACAGAAGAGAGAGAGAGAGAGAGAGAGAGAGAGAGAGAGAGAGGAGAGAGAGAGAGAGAGAGAGAGAGAGAGAGAGAGAGAGAGAGAGAGTTAGGGAGGAGAGAGAGAGAGAGAGAGAGAGAAGAGAGAGAGAGAGAGAGAGAGAGAGAGAGAGAGAGAGAGAGAGAGAGAGAGAGAGAGACAGACAGACAGACAGACAGACAGAGACAGACAGACAGACAGACAGACAGACTGAGAGAGGATTATGCAAGCAGGATCGTACGCCCACCTCTCTCTCTCTCTCTCTCTCTCTCTCTCTCTCTCTCTCTCTCTCTCTCTCTCTCTCTCTCTCTCTCTCTCTCTCTCTCTCTCTCTCTCTCTCTCTCCTTAACTCACTCTCAGTCTTACACAAGCACAAACACATTCGCCTGCTCGGCTTAAGACAACATCAAAAACAAAAACAACCAACAAAATAATGACCACTGCTATTACTTGATAGGCCCCAATAGTTATTGCCTCTCTGGCTTTGCTAATATCCAACAAACGCAGGCCTGAATTGATGCTTTTTTCCCCTTGCAACTATTCTAATAATAATAACTATTTTAACTGATGGTGACTGTACAAAACTACCTTGTTTATTTCATATGATTAAGTACAAAATGGAGTACACAGTATATCCCTTACTTAGCTGGCAACTGTACAATTATTTCATTATACACTCATTATTTTTCTGTTCTCTACCCCTCGAAGAAAAAAAAAGATTGATAGTATAGTATATTTAATCGTGTTATTCTTTTATATCGAGGATATAGGAATAAATACTCATGTGCTTTTTTTTTTTTTTTTTACATTCAGTCCTGTGTGTATGCAGTTTTGTAAATCTTTTTTTTTTTTTTTTTTTTTTTAATAGATATTTTTTAATTTTTCAAATAGAGTACAAAAAGCAATTCAGAAGCACACCCCACATGCACACAAATTATTACCACCAATTACAACAAGGAAGACACCAAAACATCCTAGAAAGTCATAAGAACAAAACAAGACTACTATCATCGTTACCAACAACCCCCTTTTCTGAATCCTACAGTTATTATATACAGAAACATGGTCACTAAGGGGAACAAAAACAAACAAAACTACCAAACATACAAACAGGTTAGTATAATACCAATAATCTTGTTTACATCCAAAGTTTTGCATAAATGCATAGGTATAGTACATAATACACCCATACCTACATACATACATACATACATACAGACAGACAGACAGACAGACAGACAGACAGACAGACATACATACATACATACATACATTATTCTAACATACATATATACATACAGCAGGATCAATCATGCATATCAGGGCATACATGTACACCCCACAGCTACATACACCAAGCACCCAAGAATACCCGAGTGTCCGTAGAACATACATGTCTGCCCTGATGCAGAATCAATTATGGCGAGAGACTCGTCAATGTACAGCATGGGGAAATGCAAACAACAACAAAAATCAAGACAGGTATATATGCCTTGGGTGCGTACATATTAAGGACGGCCTGTTACTAAGGTACCCTGAAGGCCACAAATTATGATAAGAGATAGCATGGCCATACTAATCAGTATAGTTATTCCTTGTTTGTCTTAAATAACTGTCTACGTAGTCTGAATGACCATGTTATCTGCTTTTTCCTGTTTTTCAGTTCCCTCTAGGTTTTTTTTTTTTCTTTTCATGTTTCAAGTAAACCCATGTATGGGAACCATCTTCTTTGGAAAGCATGGTATGTCATATTCAGATAAGCTGCGTGTTTATCATTTTAAACTTTTTATTTAGTTCTCTTAAAAAAATGTCAACATTTGGAACGGTTTTATTGATTCTACATTTATATATGAAAAATTTGCTAAATAGAATTATGAAATCTAGTATTTCGTCAGTTTTGATATTTTCAGCCACACCAAACAAAATAAGTTTATTGTCAAATGATAAGTTACAGCAATTAAAGCATTTTGTTTTTAGTACATTTTCTAATTCCCTCCAAAAAGAGAGGGAAAAGCGACAGTTATATAGATAGTGCTCTACTGCATCTTTTTCCACGCTACAAAAATTACACCTGTCACTTTCTACAACTCCCATTTTCTTCAAAATCACATTGGTCACAAGAATTCTATAACAAATTTTTGTTTGAAACCACTTAAGTTTTACCTCTTTTATCTTTTTGATTTTCTTCAGCACTGCTGTCCAATCGACTGCAGTTTTCAGTTTATCTTCCCATTTTACAAAAGGTTTAATGTCTAATATTTCTATTTCTTCAAGTAGAGCACTGTAATACTGTCGACAACCTTTTTGCGTATTCAGTATTAGCTGCATCGCTTTCGAAAGTTCATTTTTTTCGTTGTCTTTCACTTCAATGTTTTTCTTTCTTTTGTATTCATTTATTGATTGCAAACAGCTCATGTAACTTAAGAAGTTTACCCTTGAATTAATTTTTTCGGTAAATGCCTGGTAACCTATAAAGTTACCATTGATATCCACCATATCTTTTACAAAAACAATATTACTATTTACCCAAGTCTTGAAGTGAAATGGTTTATTATCAATTTTGAATTTTTCATTATAAAATAATGGCTCGGAAAGAAACTCCCGTCCCTCTTTTACTTCAACCTGTCTGCAAAAATGTATGTAGGCCAAGAAGACGTCTCTCCAGAACAGATTCAATCTACTTTTTTCAAAACGTTTGGCCCCATACGTGTGGATCAAGTCAGTCTCTGGGCTTAAGGTTCGTATAATAATCGCCCATTTCGGAGTTTCATTTACAAACTTTCTCAGCCATGCTAATTTTAATGCCTTTATATATACTTCAATATTCGGAATACCAATACCCCCTCCTTCAAGATCGTGTACAGCATATTTTCTTTTAATCTTATCAGTCTTTTTGTCCCACACAAATTCAAAGCACATTTTTTGTAGTTGTTTAATGTGAGTTTCAGGAGGATTGGGTAGCAGAATCCACAGATATATCAGTTTTGAGAGAATAAGTGATTTTAGTATTGCTATTCTTCCTAGAGGTGTAACTGTTCTTTGCAACCATATTTTGAAAAGAGTTTTTATTTCGAGGAACTTATCATCTGAGTTTATTTCTGTCATTTGTGTTAGATCATTTGTAAACCATATTCCCAATATTTTGAATTTTGGGGGGTTCCATCTCATCTTTTTATCTGTCAAAAATCTGTTTAGACAGTTCTTTTTGTTTCCCAACCATACATTCAAGGTTTTTTCGTAATTCAATTTCAAACCTGAAATCATTTCAAATTCTTTCAAAACTTCAAACAACTTTTCGAATGACTTCCTATCCCCTTCTAATGTAAATGTTGTATCATCAGCATACTGATTAATTTTGAACTCTGTGTCTGCTATCTTTATGCCCTTAATATTTACTTCTTCTCTTATTTTACACGCAAGTACTTCTGCACAGAGTACAAATAAATATGGTGAGATTGGGTCTCCTTGACGACAACCTCTTTCAACAATAAAACTAGTTGACGATTTACCATTTACTGTCACACGCGTCTTTATGTCTTTATAAAATGTGCAAACCCATTTCAATACATCTTCTCCAAATCCGAACATTTTTAAAACTTTCCTCATAAATGACCAACTGACCGAATCAAACGCTTTTTCAAAGTCTATAGAAACGAGTAGACGTAAATCTTGTCATCTGCTCCCACCGGCACACAACGGCCTACTCACGAAAAGCGAACAGGTTTTAACGTGTGCGCAAGATGTTCTGCGTGCGTGCGTTCGCACACAGGGGCCTGGGTCTATAATCTCATCCCAAAAACTTTTGGGAAGAGTGGAGTCAGAACTGGTGTTATCTCCAGGGGACAAATCCCCTCCAACAGGAATCGAACCCGGGTCGTCAAATTACGAAAGCTACGTTCTGACCACTGGGCTATCCCATCCCTCCCATAGTGTAATAGATGGAGCTCCCTGCCCTGCGTTCCTAACTGGTCAATAACTCCCTGCCCTCTCTATTTCTAGAACATAGTCCGCAACACATGCAGCAGAGGACGAACACTAAATCACACATAATTATAAACTTCACATGGTAGCCGATCTTTTACTACCTACAGATTATTCCCTAGCACCAGCTTTTCGCAGTAGATCGATCCATGCATTTTGAGCAGCTCCAGAATAACAAATAATATACAAAAATGCCTATCAGGTTGCCAGTTGATGGAGTAACCGTTATTCAATTTTGACCACTTCAGATGTTCCAGCTGCCTCCTCCTCCCTCTCACTCTTTGACGCTCTCTGACGGTAATTGGAAAAAAAGTCACAGGAAAAAAAGTCACAGAAAAAAAGTCACAGAAAAATAGTGTGGCAGGGCGGTAATTAGATTACTTCCCTTGCGATCGGAACTGCCAATCGCAGCGACGTGGGTGTAACGTTTGGATCCACACCTGTGAATTGTGCGACGTTCTGTAGGGTTGGGGGGTGGTCGAAAACCGTCCTCTGCATGCACTTTGCCCATAGCGGTAAAATGTAGTATTTATGCAGCCTCTTTTTAGAGGCCACATTCCCACTGTCTGACCGTGCTGTCGTTGCCGAGAAGTTGTACAGAGTCGCGGCAGATCAAATATCTGCGCTCTGTTACAAAGTGGCGCTGCGAGCAGGATGGAAAGAACATAGGGCTACTGATCTGAGCGTCAAATACGCTGGTCAGTACCCACTGTGCCTCGGGACGCGGCACAAAGTCAGCGGTGGTGGATGTGGCAGGGCGGTAATTAGATTACTTCCCTTGCGATCGGAACTGCCAATCGCAGCGACGTGGGTGTAACGTTTGGATCCACACCTGTGAATTGTGCGACGTTCTGTATCGTTGGGGGGTGGTCGAA
Organism: Stramonita haemastoma; assembly: GCA_030674155.1. Lineage (NCBI taxonomy): Eukaryota > Metazoa > Mollusca > Gastropoda > Neogastropoda > Muricidae > Stramonita > Stramonita haemastoma. The sequence goes on from JASPKP010002180.1 coordinate 14,326, forward strand.
AACCGTCCTCTGCATGCACTTTGCCCATAGCGGTAAAATGTAGTATTTATGCAGCCTCTTTTTAGAGGCCACATTCCCACTGTCTGACCGTGCTGTCGTTGCCGAGAAGTTGTACAGAGTCGCGGCAGATCAAATATCTGCGCTCTGTTACAAAGTGGCGCTGCGAGCAGGATGGAAAGAACTTAGGGCTACTGATCTGAGCGTCAAATACGCTGGTCAGTACCCACTGTGCCTCGGGACGCGGCACAAAGTCAGCGGTGGTGGATGTGGCAGGGCGGTAATTAGATTACTTCCCTTGCGATCGGAACTGCCAATCGCAGCGACGTGGGTGTAACGTTTGGATCCACACCTGTGAATTGTGCGACGTTCTGTATCGTTGGGGGGTGGTCGAAAACCGTCCTCTGCATGCACTTTGCCCATAGCGGTAAAATGTAGTATTTATGCAGCCTCTTTTTAGAGGCCACATTCCCACTGTCTGACCGTGCTGTCGTTGCCGAGAAGTTGTACAGAGTCGCGGCAGATCAAATATCTGCACTCTGTTACAATAGTCACAGGAAAAAAAGTCACAAAAAAGTGTGTGTGTGTGAGAGAGAGAGAGAGAGAGAGAGAGAGATTTTTTAAGCATTATTGTTATTCTTTTATATCGAGGATAATGGAATAAGCACTAATATGCTTTTTTTACGTCCAGTCCCCGTGTGTATGCAATTTTGTAAATATCATCTGTTCCCACCGGCACACTATGGCCTACTCTTACGAAAAGTGGAACAGGATTTAACGTGTGTGCAAGATGTTCTGCGTGCATTCGCATACGGGGCCTCGGTTTAAAGTCTCAACTTAAACTGGATTTTACTTGGCTTTGTTTGACCTGATTGTGACTTTTTTTCCTGTGACTTTTTTCCTACTCAATTTTGTGACTTTTTATCGTAACTATTTTTCCTGTGACTTTTTTTTCCTACAACCACACACACACACACACACACACGCACGCACGCACGCACGCTTGTGATTTTTTTCCTGTGACTTTTTTTCTGTGACTTTTTTTCCTGTGACTTTTTTTCCAATTACCGCACACAATGGCCTACTTTTTCGGAAAGCATAGCGGTTTTCTTTTTAAGTTGAGTGCAAGATGTTTAACGTGCGTTTGCACACCGGACCGTAATTTGTAGTTTCATCCAAAGGAATTTTGGGGAGAGTGGAGTCGGCACGGAAAAAATCCTCTGTGTATGTGCGTGTGTGCGCGCGTTTGTGTGTGTCTATGAGTGTGTGTGTATGTGTGTGTGTGTATGTGTGTATGCGTGTATGTGTATGTGTGTGTGCACGCACTCATGTGTGTGTGTGTGTGTGTGTGTGAGCGCTCATGTGTGTGTGTGCATGCATGCATGCGTGTGTGTGCATGCATGCATGCGTGTGTGTGCGTGCGTGCGCGCGCGCGCGTGTGTGTATGTATTTGCTTTTATTTCTATAACCATATAGTTACGTTATAATATATGAATTTTTCTTTATTATCTATTCAATGAAAATGCGAGAAATACATTTTGTCCTCATAATTGAGAAAGGATTGAATTGGTAAATTTGACTATGGGGTTGGATTATCTATTTCATCATATATATTAATGCGCGCGCGCGCGCGCGCGCGCGCGTGTATGTGTGTGTGTGTGTGTGGTGGGAAACAAAAGATATGATTGGATATTTTTGGTAGTTAATGTTTTAATGCTTAAATGATTGCTTATGTTATTGTTTCCTTGATTTATTTATGAACTTACTGATTAAATTATGTTTGTTTGGGTTATTTGCTTCTTGTTGTTGGTATTTTTGATTTTCTGAGGGCCTGATGTAAAAACCCTCTGACTTAGGCCCTATTCAGTTATCCTCAATAAAATATTTGATAAAATATTCAAGTTCGAGTGTTCTCTGTGAGCGAATTTTGTTTGAATGTTCTGTAATAGCCACCTCTGGCTTCTTCCCTTCATGGTGTCAGTCATGAAAAATGACGGCAATCAAGATTAAATCACATCGGTTGATCCCCTTGAGAAAGAAGGTGGTCCATTAATCCATGCTTCGATGGTCAGAGTTAAATCACATGAGTCTTCATCCCCCAAAAACTAAGTACTTAATTATAACAACTCGACAAAAGCGACAAAATCTTTCAAACAATTCTACGGCTATCTATATTAATAACAACAAAATTGATGAAGTAGACCATCATAAAATTCTTGGAATTACAATTGACAATAATCTTTCTTGGATGTACCATTTCTCTGCATTATGCAGAAAAGTATCAAAATGTGTACACCAGTTATCTGAAATAAAGCATTTCTTAGACCTAAACGCTGGGAAAATGTTTTTCAATGCATATATTATATCCCATATGAGTTATGCTTCAACGATTTGGGATTCGGCTAGCGCAAATGTTCTCAAACCACTGTTCAGTGTGCATAGACGAGCTCTAAAACTTGTTCTTTTAAAATCTTCATCATTAACCATTTCTGACTATAAAGCACTTGACATTCTTCCATTAAGATCCTTGCTTCAAAACAGATTCACAATCAATGTCAATCGTCATGCCAATAAGATAATGGTGCCACTTCCAAGAATTGACTTATTTAAATCCACTCTCACATATTCTGGTGGTACACTGTGGAATGAGATATCAACCCTCAACCTTCACAAAGCTTGCAGTGTTTCTATTTTTAAAAAAGTCTATCACGTACATCTTATGGACAATATATCACTATTTTGATGAAATGGATTTTATTTTGTAACACCATTGATGACTAATACCATGTAATTTCAATCATGTGTAAGTATTATGTCAACTCTTAACCACCACCACCCAATACTTTTGTCCCCTCTTTATTCTTGCCTCCTTCTCTTTCTCTCCCCCCACCCTCCCCTCTCTACACCCCTCTCGCTCCAGGATTGTCTTTTGTCTCTCTCTGTCTTCCTGCCTATCTGTCTGTCTGTTCTACTGTCTCCCTGTCTGTTCTATTTTTCCTTCTGTTGTCTGTCTGTCTGTCTGTCTGTCTGTCTGTCTGTCTGTCTGTCTGTCTGTCTGTCTGTCTCTCTCTCTCTCTCTCTCTCTCTCTCTCTCTCTCTCTCTCTCTCTCTCTCTCTCTCCTCTCTCTCTCTCTCTCTCTCTCTCTCTCTCTCTCTCTCTCTCTCTCTCCCTCTCCCTCTCTACCTCACTCTTCCTCTCCCCCCTCTCTCTCTCCCATTCTTCTTTCCCCCCTTCCCCACCCCTTCTCTCTTCCCCCCACCATTATGTCTGTCTCTTATGTAAAGCGTTTCTTTTTCACTGAACTGTCTAGGTGCACATTATATTTCAGATTTATGATGAAACCTTTGTATAATCTTGTGTATGTTATGATTTTGCTCACTTGACATCAGTAGGTACTAACTTGCATAATTGTAGTTCTTATTGTTTCCCTGATCCTTTTTTTTCTCTCCTCTTCCACCTCCTCTTGCTCCTCCTCTCCCTCTGTCCCTCTATTCTATTTTTCTCTTTTCTTTGTCCATTTCTTCTAACCCTCTTCAGGAGCTGAAAAAGATGATAACAGCCCGAACCTCATTCCTCTCACTCACTCCCTCGCTCTCTTTGTAAATGTTATAGCTTTATGCTCAAATCATACGATTGGTTGATTTACTCACTAAAGTTTGATTTTCATAGCTTTATACTTGAATTAAGCGATTGGATTGATTGGTTGATTGATTCATTTTTTTTTTTTTTTTAAAAGAGGGCTGGATGAAAACAAGCCACCATTGTGCTTAATCTTTTCCCTCAATAAAAATGTTCATTCATTCATTCATTCATTCATGCGGTAAACGGCCATAGCCACGTAACCAACACCTGGGGTGAGAGAGCTAACACGTTATAAGCTTGCCCAACATGCCTACCATAACCTAGGCAGCTAAGATGCGCTAAGTTAGGTTACTTTCCCTCCAAAGCAGTCAAGCGAGAGGCGGCCCCGGCAGTTTGAGCACAAAGGGCATCCTGGTTGCTTTTCACTACTCCTCTGTCTGAAAGGCCCAACTCCTACTCGTGTTGGATAAGATAGATTGATCAAATAAAAACAATGCTTGTTGCCATCATCGTTTTCGCTATGGAAGGTGGATATACGTAACAAAATAATTCTCACTGGCTAAAGGATACAGAAAAAAAGAGGCAAAAACCTCACAGCGATGTGAAACATTCAAACGCCATTTTCTCGAAACTGCATCCAACAGTGATAGCCGCTTCTGACAGCCAACCCTCCATATTGTCATTATTTTTGTGCAAATGCTTGGTTTTCGTCCCGTACACTTACCAGCTTTCCTGCCGACAAACTAGCTTTCTTAGCTCTTGGCGGATCTCGTGTCGCCACAAATAAGGCGCCACACCTATGCAAGATGGTGGGGGACAGTGTCTGCATACAGTGCGATATTGTCCTGGTGCCGTGGGGTCTTTTACCGCGCCAAAGTCGGGGTCCGACGGGGCTGAAAACGCCTCTTGGGCTGCTATCTGTGCTCCAAACGGCCCCTTTTCCGGTGGGGGGTGGGTATGCTTGCGCGCACGCGCGCGAGCGCTGGTTTTTGTCAGTGTGTTGGTTTGTGTGCGCGCATGTGGAGGGGACCCTGTAGTATGCCCTGGTACATCATATTGCTGTATAGTGTCATTATGCGTGTGCCCAATGCTTGGTTTTCGCCCCGTACACTTACCAGCTTTCCTGCCGACAAACTAGCTTTCTTACCTCTTGGCGGATCTCGTGTCGCCACAAATCCGGCGCCACACCTATGCAAGATGGTGGGGGACAGTGTCTGCATACAGTAGGATATTGTCCTGGTGCCGTGGGTCTTTTAACCGCGCCAAAGTCGGGGTCCGACGGGGCTGAAAACGCCTCTTGGGCTGCTATCTGTGCTCCAAACGGCCCCTTTTCCGGGTGGGGGGTGGGTATGCTTGCGCGCACGCACGCGCGCGCTGGTTTTTGTCAGTGTGTTGGTTTGTGTGCGCGCATGTGGAGGGGACCCTGCAGTATGCCCTGGTACATCATATTGCTGTATAGTGTCATTATGCGTGTGCCCAATGCTTGGTTTTCGTCCCGTACACTTACCAGCTTTCCTGCCGACAAACTAGCTTTCTTACCTCTTGGCGGATCTCGTGTCGCCACAAATCCGGCGCCACACCTATGCAAGATGGTGGGGGACAGTGTCTGCATACAGTAGGATATTGTCCTGTGCCGTGGGGTCTTTTACCGCGCCAAAGTCGGGGTCCGACGGGGCTGAAAACGCCTCTTGGGCTGCTATCTGTGCTCCAAACGGCCCCTTTTTCCGGGTGGGGGGTGGGTATGCTTGCGCGCAAGCGCGCGCGCTGTTTTTGTCAGTGTGTTGGTTTGTGTGCGCGCATGTGGAGGGGACCCTGCAGTATGCCCTGGTACATCAAATTGCTGTATAGTGTCATTATGCGTGTGCCCAATGCTTGGTTTTCGTCCCGTACACTTACCAGCTTTCCTTCCGACAAACTAGCATTCTTAGCTCTTGGCGGATCTCGTGTAGCAACAAATCCGGCGCAACACCTATGCAAGATAGTGGGGGACAGTGTCTGCATACAGTACGATATTGTCCTGGTGCCGTGGGGTCTTTTACCGCGCCAAAGTCGGGGTCCGACGGGGCTGAAAACGCCTCTTGGGCTGCTATCTGTGCTCCAAACGCCCCTTTTCCGGGTGCGGGGTGGGTATGCTTGCGCGCACGCACGCGCGCGCTGGTTTTTGTCAGTGTGTTGGTTTGTGTGCGTGCATGTGGAGGGGACCCTGCAGTATGCCCTGGTACATCATATTGCTGTATAGTGTCATTATGCGTTGTGCCCAATGCTTGGTTTTCGTCCCGTACACTTACCAGCTTCCTGCCGACAAACTAGCTTTCTTACCTCTTGGCGGATCTTCGTTGTGCCACAATCCGGGCACACACCTATGCAAGATGGTGGGGACAGTGTCTGCATACAGTGATATTGTCTGGTGCCGTGGGTCTTTTACCGCGCCAAAGTCGGGGTTCCGACGGGGCTGAAAAACGCCTCTTGGCTGCTATTCTGTGCTCCAAAACGGCCCCTTTTCCGTGGTGGGGGTGTGTAAAGCTTGCGCGGGGCGCGGCGCTGTTTTATGTCAGTGTGTTGGTTTGTGTGGCGCATGTGGATGGGACCTGCAGTATGCCTGGTACATCATATTGCTGTATGGTGTCATTATGGTTGGGTGCCCAATGCTTGGTTTTCGTCCCGTAACTTACCAGCTTGTCCGTTCGACAAACTGCATTCTTCAGCTCTTGGCGGATCTCGTGTGCACAAATCCGTGCCACACCTATGCAAGATGTGGGGGACAGTGTCTGCATACAGTACGATATTGTCCTGGTGCCGTGGGGTCTTTACCGCGCCTAAAGTCGGGGTCCGACGGGTCTGAAAACGCCTCTTGGGTGCTATCTGTGCTCCAAACGCCCTTTCCGGGTGGGGGTGGGTATGCTTGGGCCGCACGCCACGCCCTGGTTTTTGTCAGGGTGTGGTTTTGGTGAGTGCCGCTGGATTGTGTAGGGGACCCTGTCAGTATGCCCTGGTACATCACTATTGCTGTATAGTGTCATTATGCGTGTGCCCAATGCTTGGTTTTCGTCCCGTACACTTACCAGCTTTCCTTCCGACAAACTAGCTTTCTTAGCTCTTGGCGGATCTCGTGTCGCACAAATCCGGCGCCACACCTATGCAAGATGGTGGGGGACAGTGTCTGATACAGTACGATATTGTCCTGGTGCCGTAGGGTCTTTTAACCGCGCCAAAGTCGGGGTCCGACGGGGCTGAAAACGCCTCTTGGGCTGCTATCTGTGCTCCAAACGGCCCCTTTTCCGGGTGGGGGGTGGGTATGCTTGCGCGCACGCACGCGCGCGCTGGTTTTTGTCAGTGTGTTTGGTTTGTGTGCGCGCATGTGGAGGGGACCCTGCAGTATGCCCTGGTACATCATATTGCTGTATAGTGTCATTATGCGTGTGCCCAATGCTTGGTTTTCGTCCCGTACACTTACCAGCTTTCCTGCCGACAAACTAGCTTTCTTACCTCTTGGCGGATCTCGTGTCGCCACAAATCCGGCGCCACACCTATGCAAGATGGTGGGGGACAGTGTCTGCATACAGTAGATATTGTCCTGGTGCCGTGGGGTCTTTTACCGCGCCAAAGTCGGGGTCCGACGGGGCTGAAAACGCCTCTTGGGCTGCTATCTGTGCTCCAAACGGCCCCTTTTCCGGGTGGGGGGTGGGTATGCTTGCGCGCAAGCGCGCGCGCTGTTTTTGTCAGTGTGTTGGTTTGTGTGCGCGCATGTGGAGGGGACCCTGCAGTATGCCCTGGTACATCAAATTGCTGTATGTGTCATTATCGTTGCCCAAGTTGGTTTTCGTCCCTCACACCCGCTTTCCTGCCCACAAACAGCTTTCTTACCCCCTTTGGGGGATCCGGGCGCCAAAAATCCGGGCCCAAACCTAGCAAGATGGTGGGGGAAGGTCTGCATACAGTAGGTATGTCCTGGGCCCTGGGGGCTTTTACCCCGCCAAGTCGGGGTCCCGACGGGGTGAAAAAAAGCCCCTTGGGTGCACTGTCCCAAAGCCCCTTTTCCCGGGGGGGGGGGGTAGTTCCGGGACCCGGGGCCTTTTTTGTCATTTTTGGTTTTTTGCGGCAGTGGAGGGGCCCTGCAGAGCCCTGGGACATCATATTGCTGTATTGTCTTTTGCGTGTGCCCCAAAGCTTTGGGTTTTTTTCCCTACCTTCCCCTTTCCTCCCACAAACTAGCTTTTTTTCCCTCGGATCTCGTGTCCCACAAATCCGCGCCACACCTATGCAAGTGGTGGGGGACGTGTCGAACAGTACGATTTGCCTGGGGCCGTGGGGTTTTTACCGCGCAAAATCGGGGTTCCCACGGGGCGAAAAAGCCTCTTGGGCTTTCTTGCCCCAAAAGGCCCCTTTTTTCCGGGGGGGGGGGGGATGCTTGCGCGAAACCCGGGGGGGGCTGGTTTTTTGTGTGTTTTGGTTTTTTTGCGTGTGGGAGGGGGCCCCGCAGTATGCCCTGGTACATATATTGCTGTTTTTTCATTACGTTTTTCCCAATGCTTGGTTTTTGTCCCCTACATTTCCCGCTTTCCCGAAAATACTTTTTCTCTTGCGGATTTTTGTTGGAAAAAAGGGAAAGGGAAGAAAAGGGGGGGGAAGGGGAAAGAGGAGGGGGGGGGAGAAGGAGGGGGGGAAAGGGAAGGAGAGAGGAGAGAGAGGAGAGAGAGGGAGAGAGGGAGAGAGAAAAGAGAGAGAGAGAGAGGAAAAGGGAAGGGGAAAAGAGAAGAGAGAAAGAGAGAGGGGGGGGGGGGGAGAGAGAAAAGAGGGAAAGAGAGAGAGAGGAGAGGAGAGGGGGGAGGGGGGGGGGAAAAAGGGGGGGAAAAAGAGAAAAGAGAGAGAAGAGAGAGAAAAGAAGGGGAAGGGGAAAAAGAAAAAGGGAAGAGGAAAAAAGGGGAGAGAGAGAGGGAGAGAAGGAGAGAGAGAAAAAAGGAGAGGAGAGAGGGAAGGGGAAAGAGATTGTTTGTCCTTGAATCAAAACTTTAACATTCATATTACCCCCCCCATTCCAAAAGTTTTGCGCACACTGATGCCCAAGCTTTTAAAACAAAGAAACAGTTTAGAAACACAAAAAAAATACTTTACAAAAACACCTCAAAACCAAACACAGCTACGGAAAAGACTATTAAGGGAAAAATTGTAAATTTGCCTACATTTTAAAATTAATTGATGAAGGCTATTTTTAAAAAGGTAGAGAAGCGATTAGAATACCCTGGCACAACAACATTGACCCCTGTAATAGTCCATTTGGATTTTTTTGCTGTATTGCATACAACAGAAAGTTATACTTCAAATCAATGGCAGTTAACTCACAAAGGGGGTAAAAAACAGGCAGTCCCCAAATGTAAATATTTTTTTTTCCTCTGTTTAAAATTCAGAAAAAAATACTTTTATAATTAAATTTTTAATATTTTTTGACTTTACAAAACTCAAAAATCTTTTTTTCCTTTTTGAAAATTTTAAAAACATCAAAAACGGGGCCAGGCAAACAAAAAAAATGTTCATTTCTATATTTTTCAAAGGGAAAATTTAATTTATTTTTTTTTTTTTTATAAAGGGAGAAGGAACCCTTGCAACAGGGAACAATATCATAAAATTAGTTTGTTTTTTTATTTAAAAACAAAAAAATTTAAAAGGGTTTACCCTTTAGAAAAACCCCTTTTTAAACTTAAAACCCTTTTAAAAAAAAGAAACGTTTTTTTCATAACAAAACCCTTTTTTAAAAAATATAAACCCAAAAAATAAATTTTTTTTATTTTATCCCAAAATTTTATTTTTTTAAAACAAGGGGGTTTTCCCCCCCCGCAAAAATTTCCCAAAAAAACCAAACTTAGGATAACATTGTTTAAATAATTTGGAATACCCCAAAACTAATAACCATTTTTTTTTTCTAAGGGCCAAAAACCTTTTAAAAAAGCAAAAACCCTTTTTTTTTTTAAAAAAAAAAAAAATTTATTTTTCCATTTAAAAAAATTTTTTTTTTTTTTTTTTTTAAAAAATTTTTTTTTTAAAATTTTTTTTAAAAAATTTAAAAAAGGAAAATCCCCCTTTTTTTGTTTTGTTTTAAAATTTAATTTTTAGAAAATTTTTAATTTTTAACCAAAAAACTCTTTTTTAATTTAAAAAAAAAAAAAAATAAAAACCCCCCCCTCCTTTTTTCCCCAAAACCCCCCCTAAAAAAAAAAAATTTTTTTTTTTTAAATGAAAATTTTTTTTTTTAATAAAAATTTTAAAATTTAAATGACGGCCAAATGGTGTTTTTAATTAAAAAAATTTCCCCCAAAAAATAGGAAAAAAAAATTTCCCGATTCAAAAAAAAACCCCTTTTCCTTTTTCCAAAATTTTACAAATTTTAGAAAAAAAAAATATTCTTAAAAAACCCCCCCGGCCCAAAAAATAAAAATTTTTTTTTCAA
>JASPKP010002181.1:0-2500 GCA_030674155.1 Stramonita haemastoma
AGATATCCAACATTATAGGACATCTCTGTTGGACAAGTTTTGTATACCAAAAAAGCAAACCCAGAAATATCCAGCAAGATTAGGTCATCTCTGTTGGACAAGCTTTGTATACCAAAAAAGCAAAAAACCCAGAGATATGCAGCATTATAGGATATCTCTGTTGGGACAAGTTTTCCACGCTAAAGAAAAGCAAAACCCAATAGTGCTTTTTAATGAAAAAGTACCTAGTACTGTCGCCAACGCAGCCAGGGCATCCAGTTGAGCCGAATAGACGGGATTATTGACAATGTCGCCAGTAGTGGTCCCGGAGGAGGGAACAATCACTTCTTCCACGGCAGCAGGTTCTGGCAAAGGGGGCACAAAATGACTAAGCATGCCAAGTACTCGCTGTCGTATTTTGCATCGTGATCTCTCTCGCAAAAATAGACAAGAAACTGGCACTCGACTGCCATCAGGAATTGATAGATATACTTCGTTGATACTCTCAACTTGTCAGGTTTTTTAACATTGTTAGCTGTGGAACTGCTTAGCATTCAACTGTTATTAATAGCTACTTTACTGACACTCAACTTGTCAGTTTTTTTAGCACTGGTTTCTATGGAACTGCCTAGCATTTGACTGTTATTAATAGCTACTTTACTGATACTCAACTTGTCAGTTTTCAGCATAGTTTTCTGTGGAACTGCCTAGCATTTAACCGCCATTAATAGCTACTTTACTGATACTCAATTTGTCAGTTTTTAGCACTGTTTTCTGTGGAACCGCCTAGCATTTGACTGTTATTAATAGCTACTTTACTGATATTCAATTTGTCAGTTTTTAGCACTGTTTTCTGTGGAACCGCCTAGCATTTGACTGTTATTAATAGCTACTTTACTGATATTCAATTTGTCAGTTTTTAGCACTGTTTTCTGTGTAACCGCCTAGCATTAGACTGTTATTAATAGCTACTTTTTTGATACTCAATTTGTCAGTTGTTAGCACTGATTTCTGTGAAATTTGCATGGTGGTCTAATGGGGGAGCCCACCTGCTTAGAAAGCCGGAGGTATTCGAAGTCAATTCTGTCCAAGATTGGATCTCCCTGAACCTCCCCCTACCCCCCCCACCCCTTTCATTTCTTCCCCCATCCCCTCCATCCCTGTCTTTTCCCCACATCATCATCATCATCATCATCACCATCATCATCATCATCATTATTACCATCATCACCATCATCATAGCCATGATCCGAACTAGTAGCAGTGTTCCAATTCTCATTGTTGGTACAGTCTTCGTAGCATCACCAGCAGCAACAGTAGCAGTAGTAATAGTGATGACAGTAACAGTGGTTCTTATCATAGCTGCTGTTGTTGATGTTCATCTGTGCGTGCGTGCGTGCGTGCGTGCGTGTGTGTGTGTGTGTGTGTGTGTGTGTGTGTGTGTGTGTGTGTGTGTGTGTGTGTGTGTGTGTGTTTATTTATTTATTATTTTATTCCTTTATATCGAGGATAATGGAATCAGCACTCATGTGCTTTTTTACATACAGTCCCCGTGTGTATACAGTTTTTTTGTAAATCGTGTCATCTGTTCCCACCGGCACACGATGGCCTACTGTTACGAACAGCGGAACAGGATTTAACGTGTGCGCAAGATGTTCTGCGTGAGTTCGCACACGGGGCCTCGGTTTATAGTTTCATCCGAAGGATGTGTGTGCGTGAGCGTGCGCGCGCGCGCGCGTGTGAGTGCGTGCGTGCGTGCGTGCGTCTGTGCGCGCGCGCGCGCGCGCGCGTGTGTGTGTGTGTGTGTGTGCGTGCGTGCGTGCGTGCGTGCGTGCGTGCGTGTGTGTGTGTGTGTGTGTGTGTGTGTGTGCGTGCGTGCGTGCGTGCGTTGTGTGTGTGTGTGGGAGGGGGGGTGCTTTCGTTTTCGATAGTTCCTCACTAAAGATCTAGTGCAAACATAATCGTAACAGTCTCTGGGATGATATTAACCAAACACAGCATTAAAAAAAAATTGTAACATCTCCCACTGTCCAGTGACGTCAAACACTACACTATGACGCAGCGACAATCATTGATAACGTCACTGACTTCCGCTGCAGGCGAGCACGCACACAGCATACAACACCAACACACAGCCTCACAAAAAGGAAACAGCCTAGGATTACATCGCAATGTCATCAACAACAACAATGTCAAAACGGCATCACTGCATCAGTATCATCAACAACAGCTCAGTATCAGCATAATAAATATCATGCAAATGGAGAGAATCCACACCAAATGCTTCAAAGCACAGTAGGATCACACAGGCCATAAAATTGATAATATCAAGCATGCACGCTGCATATAAAAGAATTTAAAAAAAAACAAAAAAACCATAACATTCCAATAACAGGCTGTTCTGGCCATCTGCCAACACACAGAGCTTTGTGATCTCAAAAAATAAATAAAACAACAATAAAATCTGGATTTTTTTTTTTTTTTTACGAAACAGGCAGTCAGTTCACTCCATGCACATGCA
>JASPKP010002181.1:15000-17500 GCA_030674155.1 Stramonita haemastoma
CTAATATCTTATCAAGTCATCAGCAAATTGTTATCCCTTAAAAGTAACATCAAGAGATGAATATAAATGACCATATAAACTGTGGTCATACCATATTTATAATGATAAAAAATGACTATCAGTGATACATTCATCTATCTGTCCCTCGCACACATGCTACATGTAACATTTTTAATTCAGTTGTAACACAAGCCACAATACAAGTACGTTGGAATGAAACTGTAAAGAGTGATGTTATATCACAAGCAAATGTACACGTTTACAAGTCTTGTTCTATACACTTATCTATGAAATATTTTTTTAGATGTGCTTTAAAATTATCTTTGTTTTTGATACATTTCAAATTTTTTGGTAGCTTATTCCATAGGTCGCTACCTGAATATAGTAGGCTTGATTTATATAGATTATTTCTGGGTCTTGGAAATGTCAGCAAATGGTTGTGTCTGTGTTAATTGATTTTGAAAGTATTGGTAATCTTGGGAGGTGCAGTTTGGTTAACAACTTTTTGCATAAACATGGCTTTATTGAAGGAAAGTCTGTTTCGAAAAGTCAGGACGTTTATTTTCTTTATGTGTGTGTGTGTGTGTGTGTGTGTGTGTGTGTGTGTGTGTGTGTTGTGTGTGTGTGTGTGTGTGTGAGTGTGCGTGAGTGTGTGTGTGTGAGTGTGTGTGAGTGTGTGTGTGTGTGTGTGTGTGTGTGTGTGTGTGTGTGTGTGTGTGTGTGTGTGTGTGTGTAGGTGTATGTGTGTAGGTGTGTGTGTGTAGGTGTATGTGTGTGTAGGTGTGTGTGTGTGTAGGTGTGTGTGTGTGTGTGTGTGTGTGTGTGTGTGTGTGTGTGTGTGTGTGTGTAGGTGTGTGTGTGTGTGTAGGTGTGTGTGTGTGTAGGTGTGTGTGTGTGTGTGTGTGTGTGTGTGTGTGTGTGTGTGTGTGTGTGTGTGTGTGTGTGTTCAAATGGCATTGCATAGCATCGTAGACTCCTCTCCGCCAGCACATGTTGGTGTATACTCCAGACTCCCAGTTCCCCCAGCATCCATTTTCTGTTTTCCCATAATTATACCCATCCAAGTCATGGGGTCTATGTTTTCTTACGACTTAATTGTGACGCTCCACCCCGAAATGAGTCGCTTCGCACCTGACCCACTTTTCCACTCGGAGCCATTAACGGCAGGAGAGGGTCAGGTTATCGATTTCAATATTTTGATTGATTATAAAACTATAGTCATTATTTTATCTTGCACCGAAGTATCAAGACAGTAAATGTGTTTGCTTTAAAACGTGTAAAAAATACTCAAGCCCTCATTCTGACAACCTATTAGGATACTTGACAATTTCTCATTGTGTCATTTCTTGCAGTGAATCATTTCAAGTTCTGACTTTAACATTTTTTTTTTTTTTTTTTTAGAATTGTCTGATTTTCAATCTGATGTTTTTGTGTGGATTGAACAGCCTTTGTATTGCAGATTAATAACATAATTATCAACTAAAAATTGACCTCTGGTCCAATGCGACTCATTATGTGGTGGAGCGTCACATATGATATAATTATGTACACTTCAGTGTACATGGTCTTCTCTTAAACAAAACTCTTTCCTCAAATGTCTGTTTATTCATGTCTGTTTTTTTTATGTCTCTGTTCTCCCATGGTTTTTTTCCCCCCAAGTCTATGTTTTCCCCTAAGTCTAGCTCTGTGTCTGGCTGGCTGGCTGGCTGGCTGGCTGGTTGGCTGGCTGGCTGGCTGTCTGTCTGTCTGTCTGTCTCTCTCTCTCTCTCCTCTCCTCTCTCTCTCCTCTCTCTCTCCTCTCTCTCTCTCTCTCTCTCTCTCTCTCTCTCTCTCTCTCTCTCTTCTCTCCTCTCTCTCTCTCTCTCTCTCTCCTCTCTCTCTCTCTCCTCTCCTCTCTCTCTCTCTCTCTCCTCTCTTCTCTCTCTCTCTCCTCTCCTCTCTCTCTCTCTCTCTCTCCTCTCTCTCTCTCTCCCTCTCTCTCTCTCTCTCTCCTACCCTCCTCTTCTCATTCTCTCTCTTTCCTCTCTCTCCTCCTGCCTTTAACACACCTAACACTTCATTCTTCCATCTCTCTCTCCTAAAGGCCTTTAGGAACAGAATGAGGATACACAGAATGCTCCTTTCGTGACATAACACAAATGTACATAACTCAAAACCCATCGACTGCATTGATAATATGGTAAGGATTTATTGATGATGATCGACCCCCCCCCCCCCCCCCCCTCTCTCTCTCTGTCTGTCTGTCTGTCTGTATTCTCTCTCTCTCTCTCTCTCTCTCTCCTCTCTCTCTCTCTCTCTCTCTCTCTCTCTCTCTCTCTCTCTCTCTCTCGCCTGCCAGTTTGTTTCCCTGCCTCTTTGTCTGTCTGTCTGTCTGTCTGTCCCTCTCTTTCACACACACATACACACAGCCACATGCAAGTACACACACACATACACACACGCACGCACGCGCATACACACACACACATGACAAATGGAAAAAACCGCTGATCTGACATTT
>JASPKP010002182.1:2500-5000 GCA_030674155.1 Stramonita haemastoma
CCTTCCTTATCACTTCCATTTCAACTTATCAGATATTCTATCCTAGACTTATTATGGAGAGGAGTATTTTGGTTGTTATGTTGGATTCAAACTGTATTCTTACCATTTGAATATTGAAATGTGTTTTCATATAGTTTTTTGTGTTTAAAGGATTTTATGTTGTTGTTGTTGTTTTAATCTGTTTTTTTTCCCCCCTTTTATGCCTACTTTGCTTGTTTTCCCGCTTACACACACACACACACACACACACACACACACACACACACACACGCACACGCACCACACACACACACACACACACACACACACACACACACACACACACACACTCATGCATTATAGATTTGTAATGCCTTCTGTTTCATGGTCCTGAATATTTGCTATTTTTAATATTTTTGCTATGTTATTTTTTGTTTAAATAATTATCAGTGTATACAGTTAGGATGACGCGTTTTGTTTAATGTATTATGTTGTTTTTTTTAATATTGGTTGAACTGCTGCTGGTGGTGATGCTGGTATGTAGGGGTAGGGAGGGGGTTTCTTAGCTTTATTCCCTGATCAGGGCAAGGGCCGGATGAAAAAAAGTATGTAATGATTACTTACTCTGTTACCCTTGAAAAATAAAGATTATTACATTCATTCATTCTCATATATATATATGTATATGTATATATATATATATATATATATATATTATATATATATATATATATATATATATATATATATACATATATATATATATGTATATGTATATATATATATATATATATATATATATATATATATATATATATATATATATATATAATATATATATATATATATATATATATATAAACACTACAGTAGAGGTCTTACTGGAGAAGAATATATAACCTCACTAACTGATGTTATGAACTGCTGAGAGTCATATAAAACTTCTTGAACAGTGGCATATCTTTTTTTAATATCCAGTCCTCTCCTAAACAGGTCAATAAGAATTGGGCAATCAAACAATAAATGGTGGATTGAAAGATGATGAGAACAGCAACATGACACATTTTTAGAGTATTTGGTATTCCATGCATTTAACCTCAGTTTATATAGTAAAATTTCTAGTTTACGAGAACAAGAAATATGTTCAAAATGTGATGTCTTCATTTTGGAATGCATTCTATTTATTTTATTTATTTATTTATTTATTTCTTTTATATCGAGGATAACAGAATAAGCAATCATGTGCTTTTTTTCATCCGGTCCCGTGTGTATGCAGTTTTTGTAAATATCGTCATCTGTTCCCACCGGCACACGATGGCCTACTCTTACGAAAAGCAGAACAGGATTTAGCGTGTGCGCAAGATGTTCTGCGTGTGTTCGCACACGGGGCCTCGGTTTAAAGTCTCATCCGAAGGACTTTTGGGGAGAGTGGAGTCGGCACATCTATTCATCAATCTAGCACTAATTTCATACGAGGACAATACAAGATTGGAATCAAACGTTTCAATACTACGATCAGAGGCACCTTGTTTTGCTAATGAATCAACCAACTCATTTCTTTCTCGTTGATGCCCTGAGCAGCTAGGCCTAACTCGTGTCTGGTGTGCCCCGGTCTCCTCAAGGTCGGTTAGTTTTTCCGCCAGTTGCAGACTAGTGGTCTGTAGTTCGGTTATTCCACGACTGGGACAAGTCAAAGTCAGCAAGAAGGCAGCAACAAGGCTCTGTCTGTCTACAGCCAACATCCACAACGCTGACCCAGCTGAGAAACAGTAACAGTCAGCAAGAAGGCAGCAACAAGGCTCTGTCTGTCTACAGCCAACATCCACAGCGCTGACCCAGCTGAGAAACAGTAACAGTCAGCAAGAAGGCAGCAACAAGGCTCTGTCTGTCTACAGCCAACATCCACAATGCTGACCCAGCTGAGAAACAGTAACAGTCAGCAAGAAGGCAGCAACAAGGCTCTGTCTGTCTACAGCCAACATCCACAAGGCTGACCCAGCTGAGAAACAGTCTACCTTGGAAAAATAATGTAACCACGGGCAACGACAGCAAACTTCTCCTCCATCTGGGCTGTCAGCAGAATAGTGTGTGTGTGTGTGTGTGTGTGTGTGTGTGTGTGTGTGTGTGTGTGTGTGGTGTGTGTGTGTGTGTGTGTGTGTGTGTGTGTGTGTGTGTGTGTGTGTGTGTGTGTGTGTGTGTGTGAATGCGTGTGTGTGTGCGTGGGTGCAAGCATGAGTGTGTGCATGTGTACCTGTGTGTGTACGTGTGAGTGTGTGTGTATATGTGTGTGTGTGCGTGCGCGCGTGTGTATGCGCATATGTGGGTGCGTCTGTGCGTGTGTGTGTGTCCGTGCGTGCATGTGTGTGTGTTTGTGTGTGTGTTTGTGTGTGCGCGCGCGTGCGTGGGTGCTTCCATGCGTGTGTGCGTAGGCCTACATGTGTGTCTGTTCATACGTGTGAGTGTGTGTGCGTGCGTGCGTGAATATAGTGTGTGTGTGTGCGTGAGTGTGAGAGCGCGCGCG
>JASPKP010002182.1:7500-10000 GCA_030674155.1 Stramonita haemastoma
TTGGCAACAGAAGTGTGTGCGCGCGCGCACGCGCGCGCGCGTGTGTGTGTGTGTGTGTGTGTGTGTTTGTGCGTGTGTGTGTGCGCGTGCGCTCGCGCACGAGCGTGTGTGCGTGCATGTATGTGTGTGTTATTTATTATTTATTATTATTTATTCATTTATTCTTTGATATCGAGGATAGTGGAATAAGCACTCATGTGCTTTTTTACATCCAGTCCCCGTGTGTATGCAATTTTGTAAATCTTGTCATCTGTTCACACACACACACACACAGACACACACACAGACACAGACACAGACACCACACACACACACACACACACACACACACACACACACACACACACACACACACACACACACACACACACACACACACACACACACACACACACACAGATCGGTAGTGGTCTAGTGATTACTCGCCTGCCTAGTAGTCAGAACATTGCGCTTGCAATTTGAAACTCGGGTTCGATTCCCGGTAGAGGGGATTTTTTCCTCTGGAGTTAACATCAGTGCTGATTCCACTCTACCCAAAAGTCCTTCAGATGAGACTTTTAACCGACGCCCAGTGTGCAAACGCACGCAGAACAGCTTGTGCACACGTTAAATCCTGTTCCGCTTTTCGTAAGAGTAGGCCATTGTGTGCCGGTGAGAACAAATGACAAGATTTACAAAATGCATACTCACGGGGACTGGATGTAAAAAGCACATGAGTGCTTATTCCATTATCCTCGATATCAAAGTATAAATAAAAATATAAATAATAAATAAATGAAATAAGAAAGGGAAAAGTCGGGGGTCAAAGTGTGTGGTGGTTCGAATCCCGTTTGGGCTCCAAACTTTCCCCCCATCCATTAGTCCATGAGTGGTGGTCTGGGTGCTTGTCTTTCAGATGAGACGATAATAAGCCGAGGTCTCTTGTGTTAGGCATCAATATTTAGCGCACGCAAAAGAACCCACGCAACAAGAGCGTTGTTCCCGGCAAAATTTTGTAGAAAAATAAGCCACTCTTAAAGGTAATCAAATACATTAGCAGACAGGAAAAAGAAAAAAAGGGTGGCACTGCACTTGTGGCGACGTGCGCGTTCTCTCCGGGGAGAGCAGCCCAAACTTTACCAAAGAAATCTGCTGTGGTATAAACACACACACACACACACACACACACACACACACACACACACACACACACACACACACACACACACACACGAGAACTTCGACCCCCCCCCCTTCCCCCTCACACACACACACACACACACACACACACACACACACACACACACACACACACACACACACACACACACACACACACACACACACACACACACACACATTGGTCCCATCTTTTCTGGCTCACATTCTAAAAATAATTAGATACACAAAACTGGGTCGAAGACATTGCTCTTTCTGATGAAACTTTATAGCTTTTTAAGGCATATCCACTCTCACAGTCAATCTGCCACGAATGAATGTTCAATGAAATGGTGTGCATATCTTAATAATCGAGGATTGTACTTCATAAAAGAAATGTGATGGAAAGTGTCATTTGTAATTTTTAGTCAATGTAAAGGTGTGTGTACAAACCAAACGCGGCCAGTCCGCCTCATATCAGCTGTGAGCGAAATAAGGCCGCAGCGCGGCTGGCTTGAAGCTCGTACACATGTTGATAGAAGCCGCTACCCCTGCACGCTAGGCCTAGTCTAGTGGGAGCATGCCAGAAATTTGTTTAGGGTAGAGATAAATAACGCTTTATTATCAAGAGTTGCCCAACATTCAAAACTTGGCCTCCAACGGTTTTCAAACAGAGACATATTAAATTTTAAAATCTGTTGAAAAACCTAATAAATTATAAATGGCAACACAAGGTTTTTGTTAAATTTGAAGTAGGCCTAGTCCACGATCAGACTAAGTCTAGCCTAGCGGACAGCAGCGGGAAATGCCGTCTGCGTCTGACCAATCAGATTGCTTGCCTGCCTTTCTGCTAAAGCGACGCTAGGCTAGGCTAGGCTAATTGTCGTCTGTTTCTGGTGCCTGACTTGGGCAGACAATGAAGTTGGTTGCATCGTTTGGAAAGACAATGATTAATTTCATTGTCAGTCACGTGAAATATTGTGGATATAGTGTCTAGGTGTCAACGAGTGTGTGTTTGCCAAATAATGATGTGCACTTTCACAATATCAGACGTTGCAGCTGCCATAGGTCTGACCTGTCTGTGCTGTTCCTCCTCTGTCCATCTTAGACAATGCTGCTGCCATAGCCTAGATAATTAAACTGGTAGGTAGGCCTAGTACAGGCCTGTAGGTGAGTTATTAGCATACATAGGAGGCTGAGGGTGGCTGCTGTTGATGTGGCTTGGTGGGTGACTGATTTTCCTTTTGTGTGGATCGTAAACTTGATCTGACAAAGAACAGGCAGTTGTTATATTGGCTGGTGAAGTTGTGTAGTGGAAATAACCATCGTCACTTGTTTTATTTATTTATTTATTTATTTATTT
>JASPKP010002182.1:20000-24332 GCA_030674155.1 Stramonita haemastoma
ACCTATAACTTAAAAAATATGGTTTACATGTTTCACCATTGCCGCATTACAGCATGTCAAAGCTTAGGCGAATTATCTCGCTTCTTTACAGATTAAAGCTAAATGCATTTAAAACAAAATTTGTAAAAGGAGTTATGTGCTGTTGTGGTGAAAATATTTCAAGTTTTCATTTGATTTTTTAATGTAAAATGTTAAAAACCTGTTTGCTGGACATTCCAGGTTGTTCCTTTAAAAATGTTTTCAGTGACTTCTTATTAGTATTCGGAATTTGTGAATTTTTGCCTCAAAGTTCAGTTGCTCGTTACTTTAGGTTTCACATCAGCAGTTTTCCTGTTCCAGTTTTCATTTCGTTTTATCTACATGTGTGCATGTTTGCGTGCGTGCGTACGTGCGTGCACGCGCGTGTGCGTGTGTCTGTTGTGTGTGCGCGCGCGCGCGCGCGCGCGCGTGTGTGTGTGTGCGTGTGTGTGTGTGTGTGTGTGTGTGTGTGTGTGTGTGTGTGTGTGTGTGTGTGTGTGTGTGTGTGTGTGTGTGTTTTTGACAGGCAAAACGTTAATCATCATAGTGTAGATAAAACAAGGGTTCTTGCACTTTTTTTTTTTTGGGGGGGGGGGAGGAGGGGGCGGCGTGGTGAAAACAGTTACTATGACATTGTATTCCTTATATTCCTCCTCGTGGAACTTTGATAGGGCACCTGCTGTTGCTATCTGTCGGTGTGGCGTGCGGCGGTCATTTATTTATGTATTTATTTATTTATTCATTTATTTATTTATTTATCATTCTTTTATATCGAGGATAATGGAATAAGCACGCTTGTGCTTTTATACATCCAGTCCCCGTGTGTATGCAGTTTTGTAAATGTCATCTGTTCCCACCTGCACATGATGGCCTACTCTTACGAAAAGTGGAACAGGATTTAAGTGTGCGCAAGATGTTCTGCGTGCATTTGCACACGGGGCCTCGGTTTAAAGTCTCATCCGAAGGACTTTTGGGGAGAGTGGAGTCAGCACTGATGTTAACTCCAGGAGAAAAATCTCCTCCACCGGACTCGAACCCGGGTCGTCAAATTGCGAGCGCAATGTTCTGACCACTAGGCTATCCGTCCCCCGTTTGCACTGCATGCCCTTAAGCGCCTGACGTGTTGGGCCAAGCCCATCCGACTTCTGCATGAAACCTTAGAATAATGATGATACTGGTGATTGATAGGATCGTTGTGTGACTACTTCATGTATTTATTGGTTTATTCATTATTTAGGTTTTTTTTATTCTTTTATTTCAAGGATAAAGGAACAAGCTGTCATGTGGGTTTGTTTTTGTTTTTTACATCCAGTCCCTGGTGTATACAACTTTGCAAATTTTGTCATCCGTTCTCACCGGCACACAATGGCCTACTCTTCCGAAAAGTGGAACAGGTTTTAACGTGTGGGGGCAAGGTCTTCTTGCGTTCTTCCCTTATGTCATGTTGTTTCTATTCCGTCTGATTGCTGTAAATGAATATTAACAGAACTTGACATGTAGATGGAATTTGTATATATGGTAGGCTTTTAAGATTTAAAAAAAAAAAAAAAATTTTAATGCGACAGGCGCAGGCAGGAGAACTGGCATACAGTGGACCTTCACGAAGCAGCTGGAAGACCTGGACTTTGCAGACATCAGCCTTCTCTCCCACAGGCACCAAGACGCACAAGAGAAGCTATGTCATGTTGCAGAAGAAGCCGAAAAGATTGACCTCCATAGAGGTCCTGAGGGTGAACAACAAGAAACAAGATCCAGTGCGACTACACCAAGAGATTATCAAGGAAGTCGACAAGTTAACCTACCTGGGCAGCATGGTCAGTGAAGATGGGGGGACAGACGAAGATGTCAAGTGCCGAATAAATAAAGCCCGTCAGGTCTTCAACACCTATCGCCCAATCTGGAGATCAACAGCCCTCTCACTCACACAGGATCCGGATATTCAACACCAACATCAAGTCGGTCCTACATTACGGCTTAGAAACCTTGCGGGTAACAAAGACCAACACCCACAAACTCCAGACATTCACCAACAGATGTCTCAGGAACATCCTCGGTATCAGGTGGCCAGAAGCAGTCTCAAACGAACAACTGTGGGACAGGACCAGACACGTTCCAATGGAGTCTGAGATCAAGAAAAGGTTATGGGGATATGCTCGAAAGCCTGCTTCAAATGTCCCCAGGCAGTCCCTTGACTGGAACCCACAAGGGAAGCGGAAAGTAGGTCGACCAAAACAGACCTGGCGCAGAAGCATCGAAGCAGAGACAAAAGGCAGCCGGAATGACGTGGGCCGAGCTGAAGAGGATCTCCCAGAGCTAGTCTGTTGGAGGGCCATAGGCAAAAGTCAGGTAAGTCATTTTATATTGTTGTTGCTGTTCTTGAAACTCAAGCATTTCCCTGACGGCTGTGTAATTCTTGAAATGTGCGTGTGTGTGTTTGTGTGTGTGTGTGCGTGTGTGTGTGTGTGTGTGTGTGTGTGTGTGTGTGTGTGTGTGTGTGTGTGTGTGTGTGTGTGTGTGTGTGTGTGTGGTTGCACAGTCATGAGCATACCTATTGCTCTGCTTGTTCGTTTTTGATTAACTGGTTGTGATTCCTCTAACTTTTATTTTATAATTTATGTGTTAACGGTTTGACTGGAATTTTCTCTTTTTCCATTATACTCCAGTCTCGGACTGTCTCCTGGAATTTTCTCTTTTTTTGATTATACTTCCCCAGGAGGGGGGGGGGGTGTCTTTCAGTAAAAATACCATCCCGAGCTTCTGAAAATTCTGTAGAAGAAATTTCCACTTTTCTATCTCTCTTTGTTTCTGTCTTTCTCCTCACCTAACTGTCATCTCTTGCTCTATTTTTTTTTTGCCTTCCCAGTCCACTCTCCTGCCTTTTTCAACAAAAGATTATGTTTTCATTACAATGCATTTTGCCCTGTTTTGGGCTGGCGATCAGGTAGCCATAGACTATTTGTTAGGGATGGGCACACTCAACAGGATGGCTATTCTACAGTGGTATTTTCCCTGTGGTACTTTAAATTTTACTTGAGAAGCGAATGAGGAGGAAGAACCCCATCCCCCTACATCAACCCCAGAATCAACTTTCCCCTGCAGCCGGCCGGGTTTGTTTGTCACGCATTGGACTGAACAGCCACCAGCGAGCCTGCACCAGATATCGACAATGCCCTTAATCTTCCTTCGCGAAGCCAAGCCATGATGATGATGACTTTTAATTAATGTATTTATAGTTTTGAACTTTGAAATGTATTTCTTTTTATTTTTTATGTGGTGACCTGGGGATGATAGAGTTAAGCCGAGTGGCTGGCATCCTCAGCACAGTCTGGTTCGTTATAGGTTAGCCTTAAGGAATGAACTGATATAGGTATTGTGTCATTCAATTTGGGGTTGTTGTTTTAACCAGATGGACAGGGTTAGATATTTGAAAATTTATGTCAGGAGCTGTCGTTTTGAACTCTGTGTCTCTGTGTCTCTGTTTGTCTGTCTGTGTGTCTGACAGTGGAGTGACCTGTTGAACCCTTTCTCTGGGCATGCCATCCACCCTCCCCCTCCACAGCCCCCCCCCCCCCCTCTCCCCTCCCCTGTCTTTTGTCCTGTCTTCAGCACAGTGCCTGTAAGTTGTCACTGTAATAGAGCTGTCAGCTCTTCCCAACCGTCACTCTCTCTCCCTCCCTCTCTCTACACTTACTCCCTTCCTCTCTCTCTCTCCCCCCCCCCCCCCCTGTCTTTTGTCTTGTCTTGAGCACAGTGCCTGTAACTTTAGAAGAGCTGCCAACTCGTCCAACCCTCTCTCTCTCTCTCTCTCTCTCTCTCTCTCCACACACACACACACACACACACACACACACACACACACACACACACACACACACACACACACATACACGCGCGCGCGCGCGAATAGACAAAAAAGGTTGTTCTATATGTCTTGTATCGAATCCTGGTCAAGGGGATTTTCCCCCAGGAGTTAACATCAGTGCCCATTCCACTCCCCCCTCGCCCCCAAAGTCCTTTTAGTGAGAGTATAGACCGAGATCTCGTGTGCGAACACACGCAGAAGTGAGAACATCTTGCATACACGATATATCTTGTTCCGCTTTTCGAAAGAGGCCATTGTGTACCCTTGGGAACAGATGACAGAACATAACACGGGGACTGGATGTAAAATTTAAAAAAAAACACGCGAGTGTTTTTTTATCCTAGAAATAAACGAACACTAGTTCTCAGGGTTGAAATAAGCTACTTCAAACCTCTGTTCTACAGTGTTACTTTTCCAGGACACTGTTTTAAGTGTTTCAACATCAAGGAATG
>JASPKP010002183.1:0-24332 GCA_030674155.1 Stramonita haemastoma
TTTTTACTTTGAAGAGTGAACAATGCTTTATGAAAAGGAATAATACCAAAAATTCATACCCCTTTTTGTCCTTGGAACATTTTTGTGATTTTCTCAATATGATTCTATTTTTTGTATTTTTGGGTATATCTCACATTAACCCCAAAAAATTTACCACCCCCTTTAACCCTTGAAACCTTTTTTTGTATATCATTTCAAAATTCATGATTTTTTTAACCGCCGCTGTAGTCTAGGGGGTTAGGGGGTTTGGATTTGGGAAATTTAAAAGGGTTGCGGGTTCGATCCCAGTTTGGCTATGGGGGGTTTTTCCCGGGAAAAAAAGGCCCCCTTTTTGCTATTTTCCCCACCCCCCCCCGGGTTTTTAAAAGGGGGGGCCCCGCCTTGTGTTGGGGTTAACCCCCGTTGGGGGGGCCCTTTCCCCGGGGGGGCCCTATGATCCGTCGTTAAGCCCCGAAACCGGGAAAAGCACCCCCCCCGAGGCCCTTAAACTGGGACGATTTTTAATTTTAAAAATTTTACTTTAAAGGGGGGGGAACAAAATTTCTTTTGAAAACTAATACCCAAAAAATTTATTACCCCTTTTCATCCTTGGAAAAATTTTTTTGGGTTTCTCAATATAGACAAAAAGTTTTTAATTGTATTTTTTTGGGTCTTGTTTCTTTTTACTTCAGAAATTCTTTAACCCCTTTTTTTCCCCTTGGGAACTTTTTTTTGTTTATCAAAATTTTGACTAATGTTTTTTTTTTTCTTTGGTTTGGGTTTATATTAACTTCAAAAAATTTCACCCCTTTTTTTCCCTTAAAAATTTTTTTGTGTTATCTCAAAAAAATAAAATGTTTTATTGATCTTTGGCTTTTGTTTCATATTAACTTCAAAATTTTATCCCTTTTTTTCCGGGAAAAAATTTTTGGTTTATAAACAATTAGACTACATGTTTTATTGTATCTTTGGCTCTTTTTCTTTTTAAAATTAGAAATGCTCCCCTTTTTTTCCTTTTTAAACTTTTTTTGTTTTCATAAATTTAAAAATAAAAGATTTTTTTTTAAATTTTTGGCTCTTTTTTTAAAATGACTTCAGAAATTCATCATCCCTTTTATCCTGGAACATTTTTTGAGTCTATCATCAATATAGACTACATGAGATATATTGTATCTTTGGCTCCTGTTTTTCATATTAACTTCAGAATTTCTTATCCCCCCCTATTATCCTTGAAACATTTTTGTTATATCATCAATATAGACTACATGATTTTAAAGTAACTTTGGCTCTTGTTTCATATTGACATCAGAAATACATCATCCCATATGTTCCTTGAAACATTTTTGTGTATAGCCACCAATATAGAGCTACATGATTTATGTATCTTTGGCTCAAGTTATCATAGTGACTTCAGCAAATATCATTATCCCTTTATCCTTGAAACATTTTTTGTGTATAAATCATCATAAGGACTACATGATTTTATTGTAACTTTGGCTCGTAGATCTCACATTAACTCCAAAATTCCACCATCCCTTTCATCCTGAAACCTTATTTATTATATCATTTCCAGCGGGGGGTGAGACTACATGATTTTATAGAGTTTTTGGCTCTTTGTCTCACATTAACTCTTTTGCCTCTGTTGTTTTGTAGATTTTATTATTGTAATGTCCTCTTTTAAATCGCAGTAAATCCTCCTCTCCTCTGAATCAACAATCATTAATCAGTCCCCTCTCTCATCTCTTTTCCCCTCAACCTCTTTTTATTTTATTTTGGGTTGGGGGGGGGGGGGGGGAGTGAATATTGGCTAATTTTTGTTTTCTGCACATATACACTTTTTCATACTTACCAGTACTCCAATCTTAGTGTAGACTTAACTCAGAATTGTAAATTCGTATTATACTCTCTGTTATTTGATCAGTATATATAACAGTGTTGATCTAGGATTTCAAAAACGGGGGCCCAAGGGCTCCCTAAAAATGAAAAAAAGGGAGCAATTTGCCCCCCCCACCCTCCCCTTCATAAAAAAAGAGGACAAACAGTAAGTAGTATTTGCTCATAATACCATAAGTACTACTAATTTCTGTTATTTTTCAAGGATGAGAAAACAAAACCAACAGGATGGTATGTAGGCAGACAGCATTTAATTATACACCTTACATATTGCAGCAAGTCTGAAGAATGATTTATTTCTGACACAGGAAAGAGAGGAGAGAGCGAGGGGGGGGGGGGGTTTCAGGTATTAATTGCCAATAGTGGAACATTCAGATGTGAGGGTGATACATACTGCATAGATACAGGAGGAATGCATTGTATATATAAAAGATAACAGGGAGAAGTGACAGAGAGAGAGAGAGGGAGGGGTGGGGGGGGGATTAGGAAGGAAGGAGAGAGGATCAAAGTTAGATTGTATTTCCACCAACTGATTGGAGAGATGGCTAGATCTAGATGTAAAAAAAGGCGAAAGCCATACATCAGTCTTAACCCCCCCCCCCCCCCCCTTACCATATGAGAGAGAGGTGGGGGGAGGGGGAGGGGAAGGATGTCAAAAGTTTCAATTATGAATTCCATACAGAGTTGGGTGAAGAAGAATTAGATCAAGAAAGAAAAAGGGATTAAAGCCAATACAAAGTCTATTTTTTCTTCCCATATGGCAGAGAGAGAGAAGGGGGAGGTCAAAGTCATATAGTAATTTCCACTTATCCAGAGTTAGAGAGAAAGAGAGACGATTTAGATGAGAAAAGAGGTGAAAGCCAATATCAACAGTCTTGCCCCTCCCCCCTCCCCAAGAGTAAGGAGGAGAGAGAGAGATATATTTTGTTTGAGAGAATATCTAGATGAGAAAAAGGTAGAATCCAATATCGAAGTCTTTATATTTCATCACATACACAGAGAGAGAGGGACACAGAGACAGAGAGGTCAAAGTCAAAATTGATACACAGCTGATAGTCAACCCTCTGCCCCCATCATTGTTCTCAAGCCAGGGCTACTTGTTCTACCAGCCTCTGAAAAACTGCCGTGAAAACATCTTTGTCAACCACCTCTAGCTTTGAACCCTGCAGGTACAGGCATTCTTCCACTAACACCACTAACAATCTCTGCACAATTACGTCACTTGTTTCAGGATTACAAGGCTCCCATTGAAAATGACGTAATGAAGAAAACGAGAGGGAAATGACGACAGACCAGCTGCTTTGTGACGAATAGTTGATTACTGAAGGCGCTAATCATTGCATCTTGCTGTCCCTGGGTATCAACATATGACCAACGCATGTATCGATATTTGAAATTAAAATACAACGACAGATGATAGGGCGCACTGTTTGTTCAAATATGCGCTAACTACAGGTTTTTTTTGCATCCCGTTAGGGTGCACCTGTTTAAAAAAAAATTATTTTGCGGTAAAGTTGGAAGAAAAAAAAAGCAGGAATCCCGCAAGGGCGCACCCAAGATCACACCTGATAAATATACATATATACATACATATACAAATATATATAATATATATATAATATTACATCACACATATATTATATATATAGAATATTTTCTATTAATCATTGGTCAGTCTTTAAGGTGAATAATTCAGGTGCAATTACCCAATGATTCCTTAGAAAAGAGGCAGAAAGCCACATGTCAATGAACATTTTTTTGCGGCTTTTCCTTCTCAACTTTGGATAATCTGAATACCACATGTCCGTGTTACATGTGAATTGTGTGTAATGTACTAAGTATTCCTACAGTATACATTGTATACAATTAACGATGAATGGGTCCTTTATATAGCCTATTACAGTATTAGAGTGTAGATGTTTAATCTGATTTATGCCTGAATGTATTTATGGGTGATGTAATCATGCATGGTGTGGTAGTGTGTGGGTTTCATTATCCACTGAAAAAAGGGGCATTATTTTGAAAAAGCATGATAAGCTTAATTCTGTGAACCACCTTTAGGCAATAAAAGATTTATATAATTGGTTTATTGTTGATGATTGATTTATTGATTGATTGATTGGCTGAGTCCATTGTCATGCTGGGTATCAACATCTAAATGAAAACTAGTAAACAGTGTACTCACAGTTACTGTGATAATGCACCAAAGTCCTCCTAGCAAGAACCCATTTCACAACACAATTACAAAAACTCTTGACACAGAATTTTTTTTTTTTTTTTTTTATTAATCTTTGGTTTCTTTCTTCCAAATCAGCTCCAGCCCTTTTCTACTAGTCCAAAAATGACATGGAAAGCATACCAAAGCCAACTTGTCAGTTCAAAGTATGTAACAGTAAGAGTTCAAAAACATAAACACAAACGACTAAACCTGATCATGTACTGATTACATTAATAGCCAGAATAAATGAAAAACAAGTTTTTATAGGATCAGGACCAATGACAAATTTCTAAAGCAACATTTAACAAACAAGGGTATATAACAACATCAAAAGTATCAAAGAGAAAGTGGACAAACACAACCATCTATAATACATGAAAAGTACTCTGCATCAGAAACAGCTCATCTACCCAAGATTGATGAAGAACCATACAAAAATGACCAAAGTTTGTTCAAAAATAAGAATTCCATTTCTGCCATACAAGCAATACAAACAGTCAATTGTCGATGTTTGCATGAGTGGAAACAGACAGTACAATCCTTAATTGCCTGCTGTCATGATAAAATCGGTACAAAACATGCTGATGACCATTTTGAATAACAGTTTTATTTATAATGGTGTTTGTAAGTTAACTTGAGGGAGTGGCATTTGTGCACTGTAAATAATGAAATCACTGCCATTAATCATCACTCTAGCTTACCGAACAAGCCCAACTGACTGCTCAGGGCTCAGAAAAGGAAGGAAGAAGGAAACCTAACAAAGACACAGGGAAGAACATGTACATTCCATTTCTTACGAACAACTTTTGAAATATTACGCAGTCCCTACTTTTAGTGAGGGCAAACATTACCATTTTTCTCTACCTGAGGGAAAGGCAAGCTAAAACCAAAAATTGAAAAACTATTTTGAAAAAATGCTTATACAAAACCAAAGCATAAACTAAAGCATTATTAGCAGATGCATTCAAGGCACTCAAAACCAAACTAAAAGTAAAGAAGAGATGAAAGAGAAGTGTTCCCAGTTTAATGCATTTTTTTTATGGGGAAATAAACCTACTTAAACATTAAATTCAGAGGGCAATGACTGAATAAGTAAGTGATGACAGAAAGAACAAAGTAAACAAAACAGATTTAACAAAAACAAGCTAGCTCAAAATTTCAAATAATCCTGGCGGCACTTATCATACTTATTGACCCCCCTCTCCACCCCTTTCTGGCTCCCAAGTCTAGGGATAACAGAAAGAGGTCAGTTCTACAAAGCAGTTTCAGAGTATATCATATATGAGTGAAAAAGCTCAATTTGATGGCACTGAATTGGTCAGCAAAGAAATGTTTATCTTAAATTCATGACTCACATTTTAATACTGAGCTTCCCACTTATAAAGCACAGACACATTATCAAAAAAGCCAAACCACAACCACCCCTAAACCACAACAAACAAAAAGCCCATGAAGATCAATAAAGAAAACTTAACAAAAAAGCCGCATGCATCACATATACACACTGATTTTACATACACACACACACACACAGTTCAAGCAAACAAAGCTGCAATGTTTAGCAAACACATCAACCGATTTGCTGTGGCATATCTTACTTTGCTCATGAAGCTCACCCCCTCCAAAGAAAAATCCCCAAAAACAAAAACCAACTACAGAAAATATTGTCGCACTACTGCCCACCAAAGCCTAAAAAATAAAAAATATCGAAATGAATAGCCACCGCTGTATCTATGTTAGTGCTTGCCTCGAAATCAAAAGGGTTGTCGGCATGGCTTTTTGCCCTTGGGAAAAAAGCACTTAACGGCAAAATTTCTCACCCCACCCAGTTAAAAGGGGTACCAACCTTGTTGGGGGTTAACCCTGCGATAGACGGTCCTATCCAGGGGGGATTTCTCATGACCCTCAGACGTTTAAACGCCAAAAAACCGGATAAGCCCGGGCCTTTATGAGCCTTAGCTCAGGACAGACTTTAACTTATGGAAATGAATAAAAAAAAAAAAAACAAATAATTTGAGAACGACGCGGGAAGGAGGATCTTACATTCAGTGTTTTTTTCTACTAAAAAACCCCCCTTTAGGACCAACCTCAGAGTTGGACAAACATCCATGGCCAACTAGACACAAAGGGATGGGGGGGGGGAAAATTTGGGGGGGGAGGGTGACCATGTGCAATAACTGGCTTGGGGGAGGGATCCTTGAACAAGGCCATTGGCTTTTCAAAGATTTAAGCCATATAAACAGGATAATAATCTAAAGGGTTCCCGCCCAAAAACACAAACACAAAACACCCCTTTTTAAATTACAAAAAACCATCCAAATTTGGTTTTTTCTGGATCTGAAATTCCGTCTTTTCTGTACTCTACACCACATACAAAGTCCAATTAGCCCAGTGTGAAAAAAAGCCATGTAAAAAAAATTTGTAGATTTCAAAGTTCACTAAAGGGAAAATAGGCAAAACAAGAAAAGTATTTATCCTTTGTGAAATAGATTCTAAAAAAAAATACTTATTGAAAAACCATCACCTAACTTTAAAAGAATAAAACACGGTCTTTTTAAATACAGTCATGACGGTTTTTTTATGCTGAGGAGGTAAAACTGAATGACACATTCATTGTTACAGACACCAATTGTCACTTTTTCCAAATTTCATTGTCACCCTTTCAAACCAAATAAATTTCCCACAGCACCCTGAGATCAGTACATGAAAATAATTTTTTTATTAAGGTGATTTTTCAGCCCTTTGCCATTAAAAATTAAGTAGCCAGACCAATAACTTTTCCCAAACGTCTGATTGTCTGAATCTTTTCATTATAATTATTTAATTTGTAAAGTTACTTTGTTGAAAGATAGGGTTTAAGAAAGGAATAAAATAAAATAAATGACATTTTTTGTAACTACAAATTGTGTAGAAAAAGACAGAGAACAAAAAAGAACATTTATGAAACAAAGATGTACGAAATGGCAGCCATTCACAGTCCAACTAAGTCACAACCAACATAAAACAAACGGTCACCCTGTTCTTGATTCTTATACAACAAGGTATGTGTATATCAAATTATGTAAACGTCCTCAACACATGACCCACAAACAGGCCTGTGTTTTCCCAATTTCAAAAAATATATAAAAATGTTTCACTAACACATACAAAACTTAAAAACTTACAATTTAAGCACGTTTATGTAGGCAATGAAATCACAATTAAGGTGCTTGCCAAGCCCAGAAACGAATGCGCGTTTGAACAAACATCACAATTTCCATGCAGGAGATTCCGCAACTTCCACCTCCAGAGGGCTTTCCCCTGAAAAAGTGAAAACATGCAAGCCAAAAAAATACAATTTTTAAGAGAAAGAAATGGGTTATAATTGAGGTTTTATGAAAAGGGAAAGGGGCACGAAGGTGCTTGTTAACAAAATTCTGATAGAAACAACAAAAACTCACTGGTTTTAGGGCTCTTAAAAAAAACACACACAAAAAAGGAAAAATGCTTAGTTATTTCCCCAGTCTGTTTTGTCATTCTTAGAAACTTCCCCCATCACCCATACCTTCCTTCTTCTCCTCTCGTTTGCATTACACTGTCAGAAAGGTGTCGGAAAAATAATGGCATATCCTTGCAACTCCTCTCATGGGCCGTACAGCATGGTTTGTAGGTTATTTTCCGTCGGCCACACTTTCTTTCCCAGGCGCTGAAAGCCCTACAAACCTAGAAGGGTGCGCCGCTTGTCTGGTTTTTTTTACCACAGGCACACAAGGGGGAAGGAGCAAAATTTACAGCTTTTGTGGACATTTTGGTGGTTTAGCCTGTTTTTGCCCAGTGCGGAGTCTTAGAATGATGACTTTTCTTCTCTTTTGAAGGTTTTTGGTAAGTCCCTCCTTTTCCCACTCTAGGTCGGGGCTCCCCTACCTCAAACAGTGTCTTGCAGTAAGCCTTTAAATTAAAAAGGGGAACCAACCCTGATAAAAGTAATGACCACAAAACACTGCAAACAAAACATTTCCTGTTAATTTACATAGGCAGTTTCCCGTTGGGGAAAGTTGGGTAACTTAATGGTGTAAATGTCCACATACACAAAATCTCACCATTGGTGAACCTCGGAGCTGGGAGCCAGTGAAACAAAAAGAAAACAGACGAATCTCCCCATGCCACACAAACCCTCCTTCCCCCCCTTTTTAAAAAAAAATTCATTTTTTAAATCTGTCTCAAATTTAAAATTTTCCCCTGCTTTTTTTTAAAGTCCACAGTGGATGATAAACTAGCTTTCTTTTTCCCTGTATTGCTGAATCCCAAAAAGCCTTCTTTTCCACTTGCCAACAGCAAAACCCAGGTGAAATGTAATGATACTGTTTTTTTTCATAGTTTCTAAATCTTTAGTCATCTAAAAAAAAAAAAATTCAGCCTGTAATAACAAACAGGGTATTTTTTTTTAAAAAACCCCAAGGCAAAAAACCCTGGCAGGAACTGAAAAACTTCCTTTTTTTATATGTTTAAAAAAAACACAACCCCCCCCCCCCCCCCCCACACACAACACACAAAAGAAGGAAGGAATGGTGGTTGTTTTTTTAGACTGCAACTGCACAGTTACATATTCAGCTCAGGACAGGTCTCAAACTGTCCTTCTTTCTCTCTCCAAAGAAAAACATCCTAACTTACCCACTTACTGATCAAAAAACAAACCTTTTTTCCCTTTCTCTCCCTCCCCCATCCCCCTCCAATCCCCCCCTCCTACCCAAAGGCAAACCCAAATCAAATACAGCAAAATAAACCATAAAAAAACAAACCCTAAAGCAGAACCAACAAAAGAAAAAACCCTAAAGAAAAAACCCTAACCTGACACGAAAGAAAAGTGCTACAAAAATACCAGTTCAAACAGATGCCATTTATCAGCAATAGACCCATCACAACCATAGCAACATATTCACTTTCATCGCATAAACAAAAATGCCCACTTTAATTTACAAGTTGAAAAGTACTTCTGATAATCTAAACGATAAATTCAAATACATGTTCAATTCGTTTTGTGTGATAACAGGATGGACAGGGCACTAACACATCTGATGCCACTGTCTGCCAGGGCCAGGATCCAGACTAAAACTGTTGAAAGAGAGAAGTCTGGGAAACTTTGGCGATCGTCTGCGTGTCAGCACTATGGGTGATGGGGCTCTTTACTGAAGGGAAACTCAAAGTCATCCGGTCGCTGCAAAAGATGAGTCAAAGTAAATCTTCAGTGTTGATTCTAGGATTTCAAAAAAGGGGGCCCAAGGGCCCCCTGAAATGAAAAAAAGGGGGCATTTGCCCCCCTACCCCCCCTTTCCTCTTCATAAAAAAGGGGACAAGCAGTAAGTAGTATTTGCTCATAATACCGTTAGTACTCTGATTTCTGCTATTTTTCAAGAATGAGAAACAAAACAACAGGATGGTATGTAGGCAGACAGGGTTTTAAAGATTACACCTTATTGTATTTCAGCTGGTCTGTAAAATGATTTTCTTACACAGGAAAGAGAAAGAGAAGAGAGAGAGAGAGAGAGGGGGGTGGGGGGGAGAAGAGGGTGAAGAGAGAGAGAGAAAGGGTGGGGAAGATTGTTGTACATTCAGATGTGGAGGGATACATACACAGATACAGGAGGAGATGCACTATTTGTATACAAGAGAGAGAGAGAGATGAGAGAGAGAGATGAGGGGGGGAGGAGAGAAAGAGAGAGGGGGGAGGGAGGGAAGGAGAGAGTCAAAGTCAAATTTGTATTTCCCACATTTTGAGTTGGAGAGAGAGCTAGATCTAGATCAAAAAAGGGGCAAGAGCCAAAAATCAGTTTTACCCCCCCCCCCCCCCCCCCCCTTGAGAGAGAGATTGGGGAGGGAGGAATGGATGTCAAAAGTCCATTTTGTATTTTCCATTCAGAGTTGGAGATTTAGATCTAGATGAGAAAAGGGGTTAAAGCAATATCTAAGTCTTATCTTTTCCTCCAGTCCCATAAAGCAGAGAGAGAGAGAGAGGGGGGGGGGGGGGGGGGGTCTCAAAGTCAATTTTGTATTTCCACTTTCAGAGTTAGATCTAGATGAGAAGAGAGGTGAAAGCCAATATCAAAGTCTTGCCCTCCCCAGGAGGGAGGGGGGGGGGGGAGAGAGAGAGAGAGAGAGAGAGAGAGAGAGAGAGAGATTTTCTGTTAAAGAGAGAATTAGATCTAGATGAGAAAAGGTGAAATCTAATATCAAAAGTCTTGTTTTTCCTCCCATGCAGAGAGAGAGAGAGGGGGGGGGGGGAGAGAGAGAGAGAGGGAGAGAGAGGGGGGGGGGGGGGAGTAGAGAGAGAGGGAGAGAGAGAAAAGAGGGGGGGGGGGGGTCAAAGTCATTTTTGATATATCCAGCCGATAGTCTACCCCATGCCATCATTATTGTTGCCAAGCACGGGGTACTTGTCTAGCCAGATCTGAAAAACTGCCTTCAAAACTCTTAGGTCTGCCAGCTTTGAACCCTGTCGGGACGCGGCTTCTTCCACTAACGATCTCTGTCACAATGACGTTGACTTGTTTCAGGAGTACACAGCTCCTTTGAAAAATGACGTAATGACGTAAATGAGTCAGAAAATGACGTCAGACCAGCCGCATTTTAGACGATTTTGATGACTGTAGGCGCTAATCAGTGCATCTTGCTGTCCCTCGGGGTATCAACCTAATGACCAACGCATGTAGCGCTATTTTGAAACTATACAAACGGCAGTTGCCGGGGCGCACTGTTTGTTCAAATATGCGCTATCCACAGTTTTTTTGCGTCCATCAGGGCGCACTGGTCACATTATTTTGCGGCAAAGTTGAAAAAAATGCGGGAATCCCGCAAGGGCGCACCCTAGAATCAACACTGAATCTTTATTTAAAAACATAATAACAAATGTCATAATTTATAGTTCAAAGACTTATTGCTTTGATTGGTAGCTTTGGGAAAAAAAAAAGGTTTTGCATGAGTATGAGTGTGCAGAGTGGGAAGGGGTGGGGGGCAGATGATGAACAAGTAAGGGAACGTAGCTTGTTTTAAGTCTGTTTCTTTATCTTTTGTTTTTGAATCCTGTATTTTCCCTTTTTACAACGTATCCCCTTTCTCTCTATGCTAAAACCTTTCCCTACATAATGATGCAGATGTCTTGAATAAAGGATATCAATCCAGATCTACACAGGAAATGATATTGTCACTCATGACCTGTTTGTATACATGATTATTTTTATAATGTAGAAGTTGATCTCCTAGGCTCCTGTACATTTATGCATTATGGTCCAAAATTTATAGATCAAACATAACTTAGACATCACTGATGTGTTGCTTTATAAATAATCTATGGCATTTCCGTTGTTTGTTTTTTTTGCTGTATAAAAACTGCTGGATGAAGGGGATGGGATAGCTCAGTACTCACAGTGCTCGCTTCCCCCCAGCCAAGTTAAGCAGCGTCGAGCATGGGTTACCAGTTGGATGGGTGACTGTTTGCACGCCTTGGCTACAGTACAGTTCCCCTGTTCACCCAGCAGTAAATGGGTTACCTGCCCTTTTTAAGATCAGGGAAGGTAAAGCAGTGAGGGAGAGTGAGATGGGCGCTGCCCTCAATATGCTGGCCCCTAGAGAAGCTGAGGTTTCTGATGGCTGCTCCCCTACAACCAACAAACATGTTATGGGACACCTTTACCTTTTACCATCTTCACAATCACACAAGAGGCACTATCACAGTATCAGTCAAGTCACTTGACCTGTGCAGAATGGAGCGGCGGCAGTGGAGTCTTTGAAGTGGAGACAAGCTGACCACCGCTCCCTCAGCCAGGTATTCACTCCAGCTGATACGAGTTGCTTCTCTTGGAGCTGCTCA
Source organism: Stramonita haemastoma (assembly GCA_030674155.1). NCBI lineage: Eukaryota > Metazoa > Mollusca > Gastropoda > Neogastropoda > Muricidae > Stramonita > Stramonita haemastoma. Next base: position 11,934 of record JASPKP010002183.1, read on the forward strand.
CATTCAAAAAATAAAACCAGTTCTTAATTAATCTGACATTTACACCTTAAAAATACTACCATTTGAGGAACTTGAGCTGTTCACATTCAGATAAACCAGTTCTTAATTAATCTGACATTTACACCTATAAAATACTACCATTTGAGGAACTTGGAGCTGTTCACATTCAGATAAAACCAGTTCTTAATTAATCTGACATTTACACCTTATAAAATACTACCATTTAAGGAACTTAGGAGCTGTTCACATTCAGATAAAACCAGTTCTAAATTAATCTGACATATTACACCTTAAAAAAATACTACCATTTGAGGAACTTGGAGCTGTCACATTCAGATAAAACCAGTTTCTTAATTAATCTGAACATTACACCTTATAAAAATTACCAAATTTGAGGAACTTGGAGCTGTTCACATTCAGAATAAAACCAGTTCTTAATTAATCTAGACATTACACCTATAAAATATTACCATATGAGGAACTTGGAGCTGTTCACATTCAGATAAAACCAGTTCTTAATTAATCTGACATTTACACCTATAAAATATTACCATTTGAGGAACTTGGAGCTGTTCACATTCAGATAAAACCAGTTCTTAATTAATCTGACATTTACACCTTATAAAATATTACCATTTGCAGGAACTTGAGCTGTTCACATTCAATAAAAACCATTTCTTAATTAATCTGACATTTACACTTATAAATTATTACCATTTGAGAACTTGTGAGCTGTTTCACATTCAGATAAAACCAGTTCTTAAAATTAACTACTGACATTTACACCTTATAAAATATTACCATTGAGGAACTTGGAGCTGATTCACATTCAAATAAAACCAGTTTTAATTAATCTGACATTTACACTTATAAAATATTACCATTTGAGGACAAAAAATAGTGGTCATTTATCTTTATCATCATTTTCATAGAAAGAGATTTCTTCATTCCAGAGGAAGACAGGTTCTTGCAAAATGGATGTCATTAAAAAGAAGCCCACATGTGTTCATTGACACATTCTTGCACAAAGCACACAGGGCCTACATAACATACCCACACACTGTTTGTGTTAACCTTTCACCTTGCTAATCATCACAACCACTTGCAGAACAGACATGACAGAAGTATATATTTATATTGTAAAGGCAGTTATCTTGTTACAGGGCAGTAGTACAAACTTTTACAAAATACAATAATAGTAACAGATTAATTTTTCTTTTCTTTTGGTTTTTATCTATTCTTTGTTGTTTGTTCCTTGGCTAAAGCTCCAAGACTGATCCTAATGTGATTTTGCACTTGACCATAGCCCACAATTGGCAAAAGGGCCCTTCAAGGGTGAGGGCTAAACTAAACATGGCCCCAAAGCACAAAAAGTTTTTTGGTTGTAATTTTAATCATTCAATGAACTCCTGCCCCGCATACAATACTGCCACAGTCCCAATTCTTTTACAAGGTGAGGTGCCATTCAAAAAGAGGGAAAGATGTTTTTGTTTCTCTATTTGTTCCTACAAAAATCCCAAAACCCCAGTTTTTTTAGTCTTACCCAAAGGACTTAAGAAGAAATGGAGTAAAACGACCTTAAAACCCTTGGGAACAAGTCCCCTGGACCAGGTGTATCAAACTAATGACAATAAAAAATAAAAACAATAACGATATTATAATAACAGCACAGATATCTTTTTCAACAGAAACAGGTTACGAATTAGAAATCAATTTTTGTGCAAAACCATCTGTTATCTTCTCCCCTCGCTTAGGGTGTTACTAATTAATTCATAGTATTATTTAAAATAACTTAATAATGTTTCTTTTTTGCTGTCACTATTCATTAAGAAAAGTGTGCCAAGAAAAACTAATCCTTCTCTAAAATGTTAAAAAATCAACAACAAAAGCAAAAATTTAAAATTTCCCCCAAAGACTCTTCTATTCACCACTGCCACAGAATATTTTTTTCCCCCACTAACATATTGGGAATTTCCTTACGGGGAAAAGGTGCGTCAGCAAAGTGGGGGAAGACTGAAGACCTCAAGACATGTCGGGGTCTCTCCATTGATAAAGGTATTGATGTGGTCTGGCTCTAATCCTATACCTGTGCAACAAAAAACAATGCTGATCAATAAAACTTTTCTTACTGTCTTGTGCTCGGGCATTTTATCAAGTTTCACGACATCGTAGTCATAGGATTAAGAGGCAGTTTTTTTTTTTGGCTTTTTAAAAATTTTGATTTTTAAAAAAATTCAATACCCCTTTGTTTTAAGAGACGATGAATGAAAATAAATTTAGATTTCCTTTCACTTGTAATTTCTTACTATTTTGGGGAAATTGGGTCAAAATTTTAAAATCCCAACATACATGAAGAGTCAAAATCGAATTTCCCTATTCACAAAATCAGGGGAAAAATATAAAATTAAAAAAGCCCTCTTAAATGGGTTCACCTAAAAGCTAAAAAATTTTTTCACAAATTTTAAAAAAATGTCACGTGTGTTTTTTTTGTTTTGTGTGCACTGTGTGTGTGTGTGTGTGTGTGTGTGTGTGTTTGTTTGTTGAGGTGTGTGTTGGTGTGTGTATACATGGGGTTGTGTGGTGTGTGTGCGTGGACGTGAGGGGTTACTCACTACTTTTAGCAGAAAATTCTAAACGGGCCCATCCTCCCAACTTCCTTCTCTGTATCTGATTTTAAACCCTTAGGGTAAAAATCTCCTCAAAGGTCCCTGGTGGTGGCTCAGTCCTGGGCGCAGGATAACTTACAGTTCATGTAAGCATCATGTATGCTCTAAGTTACCATAGGCTAAGCCCCCCCCCCCCCAACACACTTGATAAAAAAAACAACACCACAACTAAAAAAAAAAATCCAGCACCCATACAAACTCTAAAACAAAATATTACAGAGGAGTATGCGTCGTAAAAAAAATGAAAGCGAGGAACGGGCCCTTTGAGAAGACCGAGAACCCCTCCCAAATTTTTCCCCTTATTTTCCCTCCTGGCCACCATTGGTTTCTCTAACCAGGCTTGTACTTTGCTCGTTTTCCTTGGTCTGGTTTTTTTTTGATGGGTGAAAGGTTTCCCAAGCAGATTTGGGGTTTGGTGATGCGGGGATGCTGAACAAGGGGGAGAAAGGACAGGGCCTTGGTGCTGTTGCCGGTGTGAGGACTTCTGCATGGCGAGGAGAACAGATCAGGGCTGAGTGGAATGCAGGGGCCCCCAAGCTTTCAGTTTTATTAAGTATGCAGTGGCTTAGTGTTTTTTCCCTCCCTTGGGACTGTTAAGTGTCAGGTTTTTTTTTTATAGTTTTCTGCGGGTAAACCGTACTTAAGTTTTGTACTAATTCCCTGGGCTGTCTTTTTCAGATTTTTTGGGTGATGGTATGATTTCAGATTCATCTCTTCAAGGCTAAATTTGAAGATCTTTCTAAGATTTAGACTGCATCTCAAGGATGAAACCCCAAACACAGACGTTTTGTCATGGGCGTTCTGGAACAGGACCAAAGGTGTGGCAAGCGACACTTGGTTTGGCACAGCAATCACCTCCACCCAAAAAATCCTCCTGCTCGGATGGACAGGGGGGGGGGGGTTTTGGAACGTTTGCCTCTGGCTCGGTCACAGCCAGGTCAAGCTCTGCAGTTTTTCCCGCTGCATGAAATATATTGAAAGAAAAAGTAATCGAAGTATCCCCCACATCTGAAAAAGGTGCAACAGGGGAATGCCTTCCCTTTTTTTCAAATAAGTCCCTCTTTGTTTTTTGCTTTCACAAACGGGACAGATCGCTCGGGCTCAAGTTAAAGTGACCTCCGGCTAATTTCCTTTTTAAGGCAAATCCTTGGAAATTCCTTGGTTGTTGGTGATATGAAAACCTTTTTTCCCGACTGCAGCTCTGGAAAGTCTTTCACAACAAGGGCCCCAGTAAGAGTAAGACCGAGGTACAAATTTTGGAGACTGTCGCAAGATAAAAAAAGGTGTTGAAATTCTCTGAACAAAATGTTTGGGCGGCACAGCAGCCCGGGAGCAGCAAAGCACTTTCTTTAGATAGAGAATGCCCCCACGCAGTGGCAACTTTTTCCATTGCATAAGACCAAAATCACAATTGTCAGGTGGTTTAATGAAATGTGGAGACTGAAAATGGTGAATTCCCTTCTGAGGAAAACTTACAGCTTATTCCTCTTCCTCTCTCTTACACATCTTCTTTTTGTGTTCAAAACTTTGAACAAAGTCTGACTGCTGCAAAGTCAATGATGAAAGGAAATCCCCGAAGTCGTTGAACTAAAAATCACTGACTGAACTAAAACCACTGTCCATATCACTTCCATGGTGATAAACAAACCTGTTTACTTAACCAACATGCACCATCTCTTCCTGTACATTATTATCCCTGTCTCTTTCCTTAGATATTTCACTGTTTTTAACATTAGAATTCTCTTCCCCCTCTGACAGATTTGTTATCCCCACCACTGCTTTCCATACAAACCCTTCCATGTTTTTCAAAAGAGAACAATAAAGTTCCATCCTCTGTGTTTTTCTCTGAGGACACTGACCGTTTGCATCAGTCCTACTATGCCTGGGAATTACACAGTTGTTCGTCGCCTGGAGTTTGAACAATGGTGAATTCATTTCTCGTCTGTTACCTCAACCTTGAAAACTTCATCCTCAGTAACTTGGACTCATCAGCTTCCATAATGTGATCTGAAAAAAGAAAGACAAAGTAATAACAATCACTTGTGTGTGTGTGTGTGTGGTGTGTGTGTGTGTGTGTTTTGTGTGTGTAGTGTGTGTGTGTGTGTTGTGTGTGTGTTAATATATGCTGTGTGTGTGTGGATGTGATTGTGTGTGTGAGTTTGTGTGTGTGGTGTGTGTGTGTGTGTGGTGTGTGTGTGTGTTGCGCGTGCGTGCGTCGTGGGGTGCACATATGCAAAACATATGATTTTTTGAGACATTGATGATGTTTCATAAGATTGTTTGTATTTGTGTGTGTGGTGTGTGTAGAGATGTGTGTGTGTGGTGTGTTGTGTGTGTGTGTGTGTGTGTGTTTGTGTGGTGTGGTGAGTGAGTGATAGTGTGGTGTGTTTTTGTGTGTGTGTGTATTTTAGGATGTACCATTATTGGTGTATTATTATTAAAAATTCTGCTTAGTTTTGTTACAATTAATGTAAATTTCTAAATTCAAGCCAAACATGGTATATTTACCACACAGAATGACAGATCTATCTATAAACTCTAACCCAGTACCCAAATAACTAGGATGAGTCTGGAGGCTGATCAATATTGGCTCAGAAAAGAAAAAAACCACTAGGCTCTTCTCTAACAGTTTGTGGATTTGAACTGTCATGTTTGATCTCACATTGTCAATCATACATACTAAAGAATTAAAAGCTCCCACCACTGAACCAGTCCCTAGCCTAAGCCGTCTTCTAAAACAAATGAGTAACATTACAGTCTCACAGTAAAACTAATCATTGTATCAATGCCAGCTCTACATGCCAAACTCTTAGTCTTAGTATAGTCTAATACTTGAAGAACTATCTTTGTCATTATAAGTATCAATTAATATGCATAAAAACAATTTCTATGTTAAGCCACTGAATTGTAAGGTCTGTTGAGCTGAGCCTGAACTGAAGTGTAGATTTTATTATTTAAGCTACATGAATCATTAAGAATTTAATTCAATAACCTGATGAATGTGATCATCCACCATCAATTCTAAACAGCAAGACATCTTAGTGACCACAATTAATGAAGGAAAATTTATTGCTCATGTTGCAAAATCTGCAAAATAGCAGTCCATTTATTTAAATAAATGCCAATTCTTGAAAATCCAGAAATACTACTGAAAAATTTAATGTGGACGCTGGATTGGTCACCTATTCAGTATTCACTGACTCTAGTCCATGAAAAGTACTAGGCCTTATTATTTTTTCTTTTAATCATCAATAATAATGGAATAAGCATTCATAATCTTTTTTTTTACATCCAGTCCCCATGTGGTATGCATTTTGTAAATATCATTAATATGTCATCTGTTTCCCACCTGCACACAATGGCATACTGCAACTCTTACTAAAAGTGGAACAGGATTATAACGTGAGCGCAAGACTATATAGTCAGTGTGCTACATTGATAGTACATTATTAGCCTATAGGTAGTAAAATTACTAAGACAGTGTCAAGAAGCCAGGTGAGAAGCCTAATCAAAATTGAAAATATGTCTCCCCCCCTTTGGACTATATAATTAAAACCAAAATCCATCTGAGTAATGTTACAACTCAGGAGAGTCATGCAAACTTTAAACTGTTTCCTTTCTTTGGATAAATTTTTTTTCTGTCAAAAATCACAGGCCAATAGCCATAATGAGATATGATTATAATGTTGTTATGTGGAGCTATATTAATATAATTCCTTAGCCTAGTCAGATCTGACATGACAAAATGAATCAACAAATGCTGTTGCTTTCTCAAATTTCTAAAATGATATACATTAATAAGATATCAAAGGAAACAATAAATCCAATATCCAAAAGCATGCCAGACAATTCAAAACAGAGTAAAGAACAGAAACTATGAAACCTTCGAAACATGATTTTAAAAAACAACATTGTGCAGTAGCTGTCCCAAACACAACTGGACCAAACAAACAAAAAAATCAAAATGTAAATAGATGCAAGGCCTATAGGCTAACTCACCACAGACACCAAAAACCGTCATACACTTTCCAGAAAAACTTATCAAGTGAGCAGCTATTCACCGAGATGCACAATAAACATATTATTTTTACTAACTGGATAGCTGGTAAGGAAATCGAACGCCCGTTTGAATTTTCACCCGAGAATCAGCCAAGTCGGCGATTTTCAGGTAGGTAACTGCCAAGACGCTAGGCCTGCAAGAGTGAGCCTAGGCGAAAGATCGAAACACGCAAGCAAGGAACACAGTGTGAATAAACCAGGCCCCAACATGTTTTTCCCAAGAAAACGATAAGCATCATCAACCGGTTCCAGTCGAGGAATTGGTTGAAAGCATCGCAATGAACTTAGGCCAAAAAGTTATCTACCAGGTTCTGTCATTGTAATTGTAATCAAGAATGTCGGCGGATGGACCATGAGGAAGTTAATAAAAGCGTCTGCTCGAGAAATCAACCTGCGGTCAAAGTCAGTATGACACACTGTTATGATCAGTAAACTCCCATAATCAGCAAGTCTTTCCATGCTGCCTTTTACGCAGACATTTAAAAAGCATTGATCGCTTAAAACCACAGAATACTCAGCAAGCTGATCAGGTGAATAACGTCGGGCTCCGCCAAGACCTGTGGTATTCAACAAGGAATTTACCAGACGTGCATGCACTGACGCACCCTATTACAACACAAATGTCACAGGGAAATTGTCTTTAACGAGGCTTGAGTTCTGATGTTTACCTCCAAGAACACGGGTTAATCCACGTAGATCATACAACACACGCCCACTTGCATCAGTACATATTCTTTTCAAAAGCAGGTGCCATGTATTGTTTACAGCGTAAGAGGGAAATTACATCATGGCCAGAGACACAGTTTATAATACAGTAAAAAACACACACACACCTCACACACACACACACAAGCACACACACACAAACAAACACACGACAGACACACAATGACACAACACATCCACACTCCCACAAACTCACAACACACATACTCACACACATACACACACACACACACACACCACCACACACACAAGCACACATAACACAACACAACACACACACAAACAATTATATACACACAATCAACCCTTTGAAATGGATACAATTTTACAACAATGCGTTGCAACCACAGCTGCCGTACAGACAACAGACACTGTAATCTCGCTAACCGAGCCGCCTGCTCCCCAGAATAAAGAACTTTTTGTTTTATCTGTATTCAATTTATTTGTATCATTTATTTAGTTCATCCTATTATGCTTTCTCTGTGGAGTGCATTAAATGACATATAGACATTGTATTAATTAGTTTACCTTGCACACTTTTTAACTTGGAACCAGTAGATTAGTAATAAAATTAAAATCATTGACTTTATATTGAAAGGCATTTTGGTGTTTTATCATCATATAAATGCCTCGAAAAAAAAATACACAAATGCTGAAGTAGTGCATGCATGGAATTCCAATCCATATCCACTAATCATGCCATATTTAGTTTCAACATCTTTCTAATAACAATAATCAAGCACTAGTATTACAGTCCTTCATGTAAAGAAATGTAAACTGCTAAACATCAAGGCTACTACTACCACACTTTACAAGAACCATGTAGGATTCAGTTAGTAAAATCAAATACAGCAATTACATTCAAGAAGGGAAGACAAATAATTAGTTGATCACCTCAATGCCAAATAACATTCCAGAATGGCATATTCCATTGCCCGCAGCACGTGTAAAGTTTACAAATGATTTAGACATGAATATTGTATCCTGTATTTACCAACAGGGAGATAATAAATTTTTAATACAGAATTGCGCACTCTGTACAAGATAATCAAAGTTGCAGAATAGCAGGAGATTTCAATAATGCCCACGCACCTTTCTGGGATAAAAAGTGTTACATCTTTTTCCTGCAATCGTTTATAGAAAATATAACGGACTCATGTCTGTGCCTTCAAAATGATGGAAGTTGTGACAAGGATACCTGACATCTCTACCACACAGAGCATCAGCTTTGGATCTGTCTTTTGTATCTTCTGCTCTTCGCGCCTGAATGTACGAGGGTAAACAAAAGGGAGATACTCTGTGGCGTGGATCACTACCTAATGTTATAGACTTTAATGAAAAGTCCAACTCTTGTGACATTAGAAAAAGCCTTACTACCTAAATTTCACCAATAAAGATCTAAATTGGGAAAAGTTTAAAAAGCTTCCTTGCAGCAAAACAGAAATGAATTGCTGTGGAACCACTGAAAATATAGAACCAATATATTCACCTTAACAAGATGCCATAAATCAAGCTGCTTATCTTACTATCCCAATTAAATCACTAAAATCAAGGAAGAGTTCAGGAAAGTTTGGTGGACATCTAGCTTGTAGAGGTAATGCGGTGACAAAAAAACGTTTTGTATGTTCAAACGTATCTAAAAAATAAGACATGTAATTAGAAAACCATTAAAAAACAGAAGCAGCCAAAAATTACAGCCAATATGGATATGGCTCAGAGCCAAAACGACAATATTGGTCATCATTTTGTTCCAGTGAAATATCAAGTCAAACATATCTAAAAAAAAGTGTTGGGGGGATGGGGAAAATTTTCATGAAATGAGAAAAGGAGAGACTTTACCAACTATGTCCAGTTAAACTTTAAAAACAATGAATTTCCCTCCAATTGCAGAAAGGCTGAGGTCTTTTGCAGATTATGTATTCAGAGTCCAAGCTAATGAATGTCTACTCACTTAAAAGCAGATAAATAACTCAAAAAGCTGAAGAGAACAAAATAGAAAATTAAGACCCAGGTTTCACAAATACTGAATATATCAAATGCCCCAATAACATCACTGAAGTAAAGAAGTATTATTATTCTCCTTCCTATAAGAAAAAAAAACCTCTGTGTTTAGATGCCATAACCAAGATAAGCTTAAACAGATACCGGAAAAATTCATTATTCTGTGCATAAAATTATATCACAGTTGTTAGGACTGAAGGTATTTAACCCAATAAACTGGAAGCATTCAAACATTGTTCCCATTCATAAGCAAGGGAAGCCATAAAACTGATAAAAGTAGTTACAGACCCCCATAGCCCTGACTCTAACACAGTAAGCTTAAGAGAGAAACCTTCTAAAGAGGCATTGTATATTGTCAAAAAAAATAAAGTATTCGTGTCCTGTAAATCAAGCCTGCATTATAAAAAATGCAGATACTGCTATTGATAATCCTAGTTAAGCTAACCAACACAAATCAAGCAACATTTTGCCAGAAAGAAAAATGTACTCTGCCAACATTTAATTTATGTCATAAAAGCCTATGAACCAAGTTTTTGGCATGCTAAATAGCTGCAATAAATTAAAGACAATATGGCAAGTCAAAGCATCACTATCATTATAACAAAAGCATATTATGTAACAGAAGTATGCAAGTAATGAGTAGGGAAAACTATTCACAACACTATGTTACTGCAACATGAGTGGATTTACCAAAGGTTTCTGTTTATAGCCCCATTTCTATTTAATAATACTGTTACAATTACTTACCAACAAAACTGTCTAAACGATGTAATCCTAGTAACACATATGCTGATGAAATATAGTATATGGAATGAATGTCACAAAGAAGATCAGCTACAACAAAGAGGAAGATAAATATACTAGAAAGATATATCAAAAAGAAAGCTAGATCATATATATAAAATAGATATATTCTTGAAATATGGACGACATTACACATAAAAAAACACACAATAAGCTTTTCAACAATGGCCAATATCCCAGGTACAGCTACCACAGATTTTATTGAAAATGATGAAAACAATTCTTTACACAAATACTGTTAAATTATATAGGTAATATACTCAACCTCAAAGTTTAGCCTGGAAAATGCACCTAATTTTATCAACATTTAACAAAGAGCAAGAAAATGAATCAACTTTCTTAAAATGGTTAGTAGACAGTTCATGGGGACAAGATATCATCACTCTAAAAAAATGCATGTCCTATGTCAACTTGTACGTTCCAAACTGTCTAAAGGACAAGAATTCTTTTTTAGTGCTACCAAAATTATTTACTTTAAAAAACTCCAAAGTATACGACAGTAAGGCATACAAACTTAGCACTGTACCCGTGTGTGTGCCAGTACCATGCATCCACCAAAAGGAACTTATAACGAAATATGGGAACTACCCTTCAGCCAGAATACCGACAACTTCATTGCCAAATATGTTTTACGAGATCACAGCAAATTGAAAATTTTGTTTCTAGTGAATTCAAGTTTCAAGCTGAAACGAATTTTCCGAAAAGAGCCAGACATATTTCGTGTTAAAAACGCCAAATTGCACTTATGTATCAGACCTTATATAAAAAAACTGAACTTAATCATTAGGACATAGAAACACAAGAAGAAGCTTTACCATGTCCTTCATGGAAATAAATAAAGGCATGTTTTGATATAGTAATGGTACAAATGGAAAAAAGAAAGAAAATTCAAAATATCATTGTCGATGTCACGATCCGATACGAACAAAATTATGCTGAAATTCTTAAAAAGTTATAATACCATATTTTGAATCTGTCTTAGCAAAAAACCATGAAACGTTTCAGCATAACGTCATACCCAGCAATCCAAAACAGAGACATCATACTAATCTTGGTAAACAGCATTCACTATATACAGCTGAATTAATTGCTATTCTTATGGCTCTTAACACCATTCTTGAATTCCATTTTTCATTATTCATAATTTGCTGTGTATATATACTCTAAACGTCGGTACTGTATGCTATAAAATCCCCAAATATCCAAGAAAGTATCCAGAATTATTTTTTAAATTAAATACGTCCTAACACCATCTAAGTTAAGCAGGTAGTCCGGTTCATTTTTGTGGTGTCCCCTACACAAGTTGGAATATTTCCAAACGATTGGGCTGATACTGAGCTTCAAAAAAGTGGCAAGACATGATTTGAAATCAATAAACACTACATGTTCCTTATCTCTACAAGGAGGATACCGTATATTAGAAGCAAACTTCTGGAGTAATTAGAAAGAATCTGTTTCAATTCAATAAACATAATGTCTAAAGAATGACTACCTAGTTCCTTAATTTCAAGTTTACAATTCCATCCCACTAAATACAGTTTAGTGTTATAACCGCAAGAAGAGTACAAGCGATTGTAATTTTAAAGAATGAAATTAAATGCATTTATCACAAAATATTGCAAAAATGTCAAATGTCTATGTGGGATAGTCAGATTACAAGTACTCATATCATATTTGAGTGCCCAATTTGAAAAGCCCTTCTTACGCTGTATTTTTCCCCTGAGCAGTCTCTGAAAACAAAGTATTTGAAAATTCATAGTTAGCTTTTGCCATTGCTAGATGTTATTGCACCCGTCCACTTGAATATTTGTTGTATATACCTGATTGATGTTTAATTTTCACCACTTTGGTTAAATTTAAACTTTTTCTCATTCTATAGTTTTTTTTGTTTTTATTAGTTTTTTTTATTAAAGTCTTATTACCTTTTCATGTACAAAAACATACCACCCACATGTTAACTACTTCCAGTCTTTTACTTATGTGCTCCCACTTCCTCCACTCCCTTCTTCAACTTCTTTACATTCACCCCTTTTCTCGTCTAATACACTGAGAGAGAACAGACCTTTAAATTAGAAACAACAACAACAACAACAACAACACACACACACACACACACACACACACACATCACACACTACACACA
>JASPKP010002184.1:5000-24329 GCA_030674155.1 Stramonita haemastoma
CTTTATCATCATCATCATCATCTTCTAAACATCATCATTTATCATCACCTCCCATCATCGTCGTGGTCGTCGTATCATCGTCATCTTTTAAACCCTCGCATTTATCGTCGTCAAATTCCTCCTCCTCCTCCTCCTCAAACAACAACATCACCGTCAACAACAACAACAACAACAACAGCACCCCACCACCTAAAAACAAAACCTTCATCATCATCTCATCCTCAGCCATCATCATCATCATCTTTATCATCATCATCATCATCTCATCATATCATCATCATCATCATCCATCATCATAACCACCACCACCACCACCCCCACCACCACCACCCACCACCACCATCATCATCATCCCTCTCACCACCACCCCCCCCATCTCATATCATCATCATCATCTCATCATCATCATCATCATCACCATCACCATCACCATCTCATCACGCATCATCATCATATCAGCATCATCATCAACAACAACAATAAACAACAATTTCTCATCGTCATTTGAATTCTTATTCAACATAAACTTTAGTCACGTTCCACCAAAAAAAACACCCAAAAATAATAAAACAATCAACCAACAAACAACCAGCAAAAGTCAAACAAAACGATGACAGTTTAAAACAAAGAAAAGAAAGAAAGAAAGAAAGAAACAAACAAACACACAAACAAACAATAACAGCTAAGAATGCCAGGGGAAAAACCTTGCTCCTTGTTGGTTGGTGTTGTAGAGAAACTAACACTTTAAGGCTTCAACAATTTAGTGTCATTGTCCAACTAGGCCTTTTGACAAGGACGTAAATCAAATTATTCTTGTGAAACAGTAACCGAAAATAAAGTCCGTGATCAGTACAATGAAGTTTGGCAAAAAGAAAGGATCTATCCACTTTCACAAACTAATGATAACATTGGCGTCTATACAGTTCCAAAATCACCTAATACATAACAAAAAGAAAACCAAAATGACATGCAATAACAACTTCCCAATCAACCATCCATTCAAATTTCACTGATAAATATCAAAAGAGAGAGAGAGAGAGTGAGAGAGAGGAGAGAGGAGAGAAGAGAGAGAGAGAGGGGAGAGAGAGTGAGAGAGGGAGAGAGAGAGGAGAGAGAGAGAGAGAGAGAGAGAGAGAATAAAGAAAAAAAACCCAGCAGACATATAGAAAGAAGAAGAAGAAGAAGAAGAAAGAAGAAGAAGAAGAAGAAGAAGAAGAAGAAGAAGAAGAAGAAGAAGAAGAAGAAGAAAAGGGGAAGAAGGAGGAGGAAAAAGGAGGAGGAGAAGACAAGGATTATGAGGAGGGAAAGGAAAAGGAAGAGGAGGAAAAAGAGGCTGAGGAGAAGGACATCAACAGGAAGAAAGCCACTTTCAAAAGAAACCCGTCCAATTTTCTGTGGCTATAATCAGAGGATTATACAGCTCATTTGACCCTCTGACCCAACAATGACCTCACGACAGCTTCACCACCTGAACCACAGCCAGCACAGCCTGTGGCTTCTGAAGGCCACACAAATGGGGGATATAATTACATTTGAGAAGTGAGGAGAGTGGACAGACCACACCCTACAGCCCCACTACAGGTCTTGTTTGGTTTCCTTACAGCATACGCTTTCCCCCTTTGCCATTGTCATGGTTTTGTAAGAGGCCAGCCCCCCAACCTTTGTGAAATGTCATCACTGGGGAAGTTTGTCAGTAACGAGTAGGCCCTACTGCCTGTCCACAGTATACAAATGTAGGACATTTTTACAGTGTTGATAGTGTTTTCAGTGTCACAGATGTAAATGTAGGACATAATTTGCAGTTTGCAGTAGTTTTTCAGTGTCACCAGTATGTAAATGTAGGACATAATTTGCAGTAGCAGTAGTGTTTTCAGTTGTCACAGTATGTAAATGTAGGACATATTTACAGTAGCAGTAGTGTTTTCAGTGTCACAGTATGTAAATGTAGGACATATTTACAGTAGCAGTAGTGTTTTAAGTGGTCACAGTATGTAAATGTAGGAACATTTACAGTAGGAGTAGTGTTTTAAGTGTCACAGTATGTAAATGTAGGACATATTTCAGTAGTATTTTTCAGTGTCACAGTGTGTAAAAGTAGGACATATTTACAGTAGCAGTAGTGTTTTCAGTGTCACAGTAATGTAAATGTAGGAATTTTACAGTAGGAGTAGTTGTTTTAAAGTGTCACAGGGATGTAAATGTAGTACATATTTGCAGTAGTATTTTTTCAATGTCACAGTGTGTAAATGTAGGACATATTTACAGTAGCAGTAGTGTTTTCAGTGTCACAGTGTGTAAATGTAGGACATATTTGCAGTAGCAGTAGTGTTTTCAGTGTCACAGTGTGTAAATGTAGGACATATTTGCAGTAGCAGTAGTGTTTTCAGTGTCACGTATGTAAATGTAGGACATATTTGCATAGCAGTAGTGTTTTCAGTGTGACAGTATGTAAATGTAGGACATATTTGCAGTAGCAGTAGTGTTTTCAGTGTCACAGTGTGTAAATGTAGGACATATTTGCAGTAGCAGTAGTGTTTTCAGTGTCACAGTGTGGTAAATGTAGGACATATTTGCAGTAGCAGTAGTGTTTTCAGTGTCACAGTATAGAAATGTAGGACATATTTACAGTAGCAGTAGTGTTTTCAGTGTCACAGTATGTAATGTAGGACATATTTTCAGTAGTGTTTTCAGTGTCACCAGAAGGAAGAAGGAAAGAGAGGCCGCCCAAAGACAACCTGGGGAAGAATGGTGGAGGTGGAGGGAATGCTGCTGGATGGAGCTCTTGGAGCGCAGCACGCAGCGCAGCTACAGATCGCAACTAGTGGAAAATGATGTCCATGCCTTATGTGCCTTCTGGCACAGAGAGAATTAAGGTTAAGGTTAAGGTTTTCAGTGTCACAGAATGTAAATATAGGACATATTTACAGTAGCAGTAGTGTTTCAGTGTCACAGTATGAACAAGTAAGATACATTCACGTATGAAAGTACCATCACTGCCTGTCAGTACAAAAATGTAGGACATATACACCATATTGATAGTGCTATGACTGTCACAGTATGGAAATGTGGGACATCTTTACAATATGATAGTGCTATCACTGTCCCAGTACGGGGAAAGTAGGGCACCTTTACAGTATTGGTGTATAGTGGAATAAAAGCAAGCTGACTCACCACACGGAGATCCAGACCTACAGAGCCTACATCGTGAGCACCCTCACTGTATGGGCAGCCAGTTCTGGACTCTGCCCGCCTGACAGGAGCCAGCCAAAGCTCAATGCTTTACACTTGCATTGCCTCGACACATCCTGATCATCACCTGGCAGGACAAGGTCCCAAACAACACTGTCCTGGAAAGAGCTGGATGCACCAGCATGTACAACACTGCTGAAACAGGGAAAAAATGGTCTGGCTTGGCCATGTCGTACCTATGCATGAACAAGGACACATCCTAAAGACCTCCTTTATAAAGAACATGCACAGAGAAAATGCCCCACAGGCAGACCACAGCTGCGGTTCAAAGGGCGTGTGCAAGAGCGACTTAAAAACCCTGAACATCGACCAGAACAACCGGAAGCAACAACAGTCCTCGAACGGTTGGCCTGGGACTGACTGTGCAGAAAGGTCTCTCCAAGTTCGAAGAGACACTTGCTCAGCAGCACGAGGCAAAGAGACTGAGAAGAAAGGCTGCAGACCAGGCAGACAGACCAGCGTCAGTCAGACTTCATCTGTGCCCTCTGCCATAGGGACTGTCATTCTCCTGTCGGACTGGCCAGCCACAGCTAACCCTGAACCAGAAGAAACACCAACACCATAATCTTCCGAAACTGAAGGATGTCTATTTTAAAAAACAATCTTATTCATCCTTTTATATCGAGGATAATGGAATACGCACTCATATGCTTTTTTTTTTTTTTTTTTTTTTTTACATCCAATCCCCGTGTATACGTGGTTTTGTCAATCTTGTCATCCATTCTTACCGGCACACAATGGCCTAATCTAACGAAAAGCGGAACAGGATTTAACGTGTGTGCAAAATGTTCTGCGTGCTTTTGCACACTGGGCCTCAGTTTCTAGCCTCATCCAAAAGACTTTTAAGGGAGAGTGGAGTCAGCACTGATGGTAACTCCAGGAGCAAAATCCCCCTCCAACGGGAATAGAACCGGGGTCGTCAAATTGCCAGTGCAATGTTCTGACTAAAAGGCTATCCCGTCCAGCCCCCCCCCCCCCCCCCCCCCCCCCCCCCCCCCCCTCGTGACGGTAGTGGCGTCACTATCTGTCTGTCAAAGCAGAGGAGAGAGTGTGTTGGCTGTTTCTCCTCATGCTGTGGGAAATGCACACATGACGGAAAACACGCAGGCAGACAGGCAAGAAGTCACAGCAACGTGTCCTGTGTATTATCTGTTACACACAGCAGCACAACTCCACAACACCACACCATCTGTACTGCTTTGTTTTGTCGTTTCGGTTGACACTTGTCTGTTTATTTTGTTTATTTATGGTATTTTGTTTTGATGTTTTTTTCTTTTGTATCCTCTCTCTCTCTCTCTCTCTCTCTCTCTCTCTCTCTCTCTCTCTCTCTCTCTCTCTCTCTCTCTCTCTCTCTCTCTCTCTCTCTCTCTCTCTCTCTCTCTCTCTCTCTCTCTCTCTCCTCTTATTATTTTTCCTATGTGCTCATTTCCGTCTTTTTTTTTTTTTTTTACAAGATCTCCATTTTGACATGCATTTCAATGATGTTACAACGATTGTTTATGTTTTTTTTCTGGTGTTTTTGTGTTTTCATAAGTTTGCTGTTAAATTGTTTTCATTTTTATGATTTTCTTTGATTGAGGGCTGAACGTAAAAAAGCCATTATGTGTGCTTATTCTTTTCCCTTAATAAAAGTTTCAAGATCTCTCCTCTCTCTCTCTCTCTCTCTCTCTCTCTCTCTCTCTCTCTCTCTCTCTCTCTCTCTCTCTCTCTCTCTCTTGTTTTAGTATTCCCTAATCAGGGCAAGGGCCCAACTAAAAAAAAAGTTTGGGAATACTTGTTCTGTAAACCTTGAAAAATACAGATTATTCATTCATTCTCTCTCTCTCTCTCTCTCTCTCTCTCTCTCTCTCTCTCTCTCTCTCTCTCTCTCTCTCTCTCTCTCTCTCTCTCTCTCTCTCTCTCTCTCTCTCTCTCTCTCTCTTTTCATTATTACTTTCTCTTCTTGACCAGAATGATAATAGATAACGCATGATCGACTGTCAATGGGACAAAACCAAAGCAAGCACCAGATCCTGTTTTCTTATGGAGTCATTTCCCTTGCACTGTAAGAGGAACCCACATAACAAGGTACTGATTTAGCAGGGTGGGGATGGGGGTGGGGCATTTAAAGACAAGTTGACACAGACAAGTAGGTTAGTGAAGTGTTCGTTTCGTAGACATACACATCGCGCTTAACTTGAAATGCATATTATTCTAGTTTTGAAATACTTCCTTTTACAACTGCACAAAACCGGTTTGGTCTATTCAAGACCTCAGAATAGAAACTGCCTCGCCTCTGTCTGTGTGTGTGCCAGTAAGTGAGTGAGCCTATGGCGGCCTTCATTTCAGTGACAGTGCAGTTGTTTGTAGACAAAATAATATGACATCAGAAACTGAGAGAGACCTACAGTGTACTGACTCATCTCCCTGTGACTGTGTGTTGTTAGAGTTCAGATGATACAGCTTTGTACAAACATGGAGGTGTGTGGTGGAGGAGGGTGGACAAGTATTTCTATGTAGCACTGGCAATTAACAATTATGCTTCCTTGATGATGATTTTTATCCAGTGATTTTTATGACACTATGGAATATTATCCTAACAAGTGCATTCTTTCCTAAGTTACAAAGAGGAAAGTTGCTCAGACTCTGAACAAAGTGATGGTGAATCAGTTGTGCCAATCCATTTTGTGTGGAAGGCAAAATGGCGACAGGCGGAAAGAGTAGGGAAGGTGAAGCAGACGACAGTGTGGGTAAGCTGACGTGTCCCATCTGTTTGGAGAAGTTCCGTCGGCCCAAACTGCTGCCCTGTTTTCACAGCTTCTGTCAGAGCTGTCTTCAGGGGGTGGTGGGGTCCTCCCCCTCCTTCCCCTGCCCCTCCTGCCGGGCTGTGGTGCTGCTTCCCCCTGGGGGAGTCAAGGCAATACAGGTGTGTGTGTGTGGTGTTGTGTGTGTGTGTGTGTGTGTGTGTGTGTGTGTGTGTGTGTGTGTGTGTGTTGTGTGTGTGTGTGTGTATGTTGATTGTGATTGTGTGTGTGTAGTTGTGTGTGTGTGTGTGTGTGTGTGTGTGTGTGTGTGTGTGTGTGTGATTGTGTGTGTGTGTTGTGTGATTGTGTGTGATTGTGTGTGTGTGTTGTGTATTGTGTGTGTGTGTGTGATGTTTGTGTGTGTATGTGTGTGATTCTGTGTGTGTTTTAGTGTTGTATTATGTGTGTGTGATTTGTGTGTGTGTTTTTATTGTGTGTGTGTGTTTTAGTGCTTTATTATTGTTGTTGTTTTTTGTTATTATTATTATTATTATTATTATTTATTATTATTATTATTATTATTAATTGTTTCATATCAGGATAATGGAATAAGCACTCTTGTGCTCTTTTTTATCCAGTCCCGTATGTATGCATTTTTGTAAAT
Organism: Stramonita haemastoma; assembly: GCA_030674155.1. Taxonomy (NCBI): domain Eukaryota; kingdom Metazoa; phylum Mollusca; class Gastropoda; order Neogastropoda; family Muricidae; genus Stramonita; species Stramonita haemastoma. Next base: position 11,637 of record JASPKP010002184.1, read on the forward strand.
GTCATCTGTTCCCACCAGCACACGATGGCCTACTCTACGAAAAGCGGAACAGGATTTAACGTGTGTGCAAGGTGTTCTGTGTTCTGTTGTTTTGTGTGTGTGTGTGTGTTGTGTGTGTGTGTGTGTGTGTGTGTGTGTGTGTTGTGTGTGTGTGTGTGTGTGTGTGTGTGTGTGATGTGTGTGTTGCTCTGTGTATGTGTGTGTTGTGTGCTGTGTGTGTGTTGTTTTAGTGTGTGTGTGTGTGTGTTTTAGTGTGTGTGTGTGCTTTCAGTGGGTGTGTTGTGTGTGTGTGTGTGGGGTGGTGTGGTTTGTGTGTGTGTGTGTGTTTAGTGTGTGGTGTGTGTGGTGGGTGGGTGGGTTGTGTGGGTGTGTAAGTGTGTGTGATTGTGGTGTGTGTTTGTGTGTGTTGTGTGTTGTGTGTGTGTGTGAGTTTGTGTGTGGTATGTTTTATTTATTTATTCATTAATCATTCTTTATTAAGAGAATAGTGGAATAAACACTCATGCGCTTTTTTTTATCCAGTCTCTGAGTGTATGCAGTTTTGTCAATTTGTCGCTTGTTCCACCAGCACACAATGGCCTACTCTTCCAAAAAGCAAATGAGTTTTAACTGTAAGCAGGACATGCTACGTACGTTCGCACACAGGACCTTGGTTTCTAGTATCATCCCAAGAGCTTTTAGGGGGAGTGGAGTCGGCACTAATGTTAAGTTCAAGGGAAAAATCCTCTTGATCTAGATGGGAACCCAAGTCAGCAGATCACCAGCGTATCACATTGACCACCAGGCTGTCCCAAGTGTGTGTGTGTGTGTGTGTGTGTGTGGTGTGTGTGTGTGTGTGTTGTGTGTGTGTGTGTGTGTTGTGTGTGTGTGTGTGTCCGCGTGTGTGTCTGTGTCTGTGTCTGTGTGTCTGTGTGTATATTTATTTATTTTTCATTTCGAGGATAATTGAATAATCTCTCATGCGCTTTTTTACAATCAGTACCCGTGTGTAGCCTATGTAGTTTGTGTGTTGTGTGTGTGTGTGTGTGTGTGTGGTGTGTGTGTGTGTGTGTGTGTGTGTGTGTGTGTGTGTGTGTGTGTGTGTGTGTGTGTGTGTGTGTGTGTGTGTGTGTGTAGTGTTGTTTATTTTTTTTTTTATTCTTTTATATCCAGGATAATGTGATAAACACCCTTGTGCTTTTTTACATCCAGTCCCCGCGTGTATGCAGTTTTGTAAATGTCATCTGTTCTCACCGGCACACAATGGCCTACTCTTAAGAAAAGCGGCAGGATTTAACGTGTGCGCAAGATGATCTGCGTGCGTTCACACACGGGGCCTCGGTTTATAGTCTCATCCGAAGGATTTTTGGGGAGAGTGGAGTCAGCACTGATGTTAACTCCAGGAGAAAAATCTCCTCGAACGGGAATCGTACACGTGTCGTCAAATTGCGAGCGCAATGTTCTGACCACAAGGCTATCCGTGTGTGTGTGTGTGTGTGTGTGTGTGTGTGGTGTGTGTGTGTGTGTTGTGTGTGTGTGTGTGTGTGTGTGTGGTGTGTGTGTGTGTGTGTGTGTGTGTGTGTGTGTGTGGTGTAACAGCAGGGAGTAAGTTCTCTCTCTCTCTCCTCTCACTCTCTCTCTCTCTCCTCTCTCTCTCTCTCTCTCTCTCTCTCTCTCTCTCCTCTCTCTCTCTCTCTCTCCTCTCTCTCTTCCTCTCTGTCTCTATGTTTGTATTTTGTATTGGTTTGCTCTCTTCTCTGCTGTCTCCTCTCAATTTTAATCTAGTTGAATTTTAAATTATAATCAGTGTATCTGTCTTCACATTAATGTTTAGGTCAGTTAGGGACTATGTGCTTGTTTAATGCATATCTATCCTTTTGTTTAAATGTGTATCAATGTATCTAGTGGGGATTATGCGTTTGTTGAATGGATACCTATCCTCTTTTTTTCAAATCATTGGTTGAACTTTTGTTGTTGGTGATAGTGGTTTGTTTATCTTTTTTTATTTATTTTGTTGCTGTTGTTTGTTTTGTTGTTGTTGTTGTTTTTGGTGGGGGAGGTTGTTTGGGTTTTTTTTATGTTGTTTTTTCTTTCTTTCTTTTTTTTTGGGGGGGGGTGGGGGGGGGGGGCTACCTGTTGTTTGTTTTGTTGTTTTATGGGGGGAGGGTGTTTTTTTTTGTTTGTTTGTTATTCTTTTGGGGGGCTACTATTCCCTAATCAGGACAAGGGCGGATGCAAAAAGTATGTGAATGCTTACGCTGTTTACCTTGGAAAATAAAAAATCATTCATTCTCATTCATTTCTATTCATTCATTCATTCATTCATTCACTCATTCATTGATTCATTGATTCATTGATTCATTGATTCATTTGATTGATTGATTTGATTCATTCATTCATTCACTCATTCACTTCATTCACATCATTCATTCTTTTCTCTCTCTCTGTTTCTGTGTTTGTGAATTCAACCTGAGGAAGCTTCGTGATAGAAACGAAAATGTGCTGAAAATAAAGAGATGAAGCAGAACACAGTCGTGTTTTTATTACTATTTTACCTCAACTGTGTGCTTGGAGGGAGGGGTGCCCAGCAGAATTGTGGGTTTTATCAAGTCAGGTATTAATTTATGTATATAAATATATATATATATGTATATATATATTATATATATCTATATTATATATATCTATTATCTATTATCTATATATTATATATATATCTATCTATATATTGTGTGTGTGTGTGTGTGTGTGTGTGTGTGTGTGTGTGTGTGTGTGTGTGTGTGTGTGTGTGTGTGTGTGTGTGTGTGTGTGTGTTTTATATATACAAGCAGCCATCGCGTGCCAGGTAAGAACGGATGACAAAATTATATAAAAAAAAAACAGCATGAACACAGGTGTCGTGTTTAGACATCATCCCTGAGGAAAAATCGGGGAGTTCGAGTCCCAGGGCGGCTCGGGGCTGTATATGGCAACGTGCTGGTGGCTCCTGCGACGGTACTGGAACCATTCGTTATCGGTCATTGCTTTCCAATGGATCATTCCAGTAGCGTGGAGAGGGGGGGGGGGGTGTCTGCTGCATGGGTAACAGTTTGCCCTCCACTATTACTTACCCAGGCTTTGCGCTGTAAAGAATAGAGCGCAAACCCAATGTCTTCGAGACTGATGGGTACCTTCTACTATACTACTACTACAAGCACACACACACATAATACACACAAGCATGCGTGCACACACGCAAGCACGCACACACACACACACGGAAAGAAACGCACGACACCACACATACACATACGGGATAGCCTCGTGGTCAGAATGATGCGCTCGTGATCTGCAGACCCGGGTTCGGTTCTCGTTTAAGAGATTTTTCCTCTGGAATGAACATCATCGCCGATTCCACTCCTCCCAAAAGTTCTTCGGATGGGACTAAAACCGAGGTCCCGTGTGCGAACGTACGCAGAACATTTTGCGCACACGTTAAAACCCGTTCAGCTTATCGGAAGAGCAGGCCATTGGTGTGCCGGTGGGAATGGATGTAGCAATTTACAAAACAGCATACACACGGGGACTGGATAAAAAAAACACACGAGTGCTTATTCCATTATCGCCGAAGAAAAAGAATAAAGGCAAATGAAATAAAAGTCACACACACACGCACGCACGCACGCACGCCATCCCCCCCCCCCCCCCACCCACACACAGGGGGACGGGTTAGACTAGTGGTCAGAACATTCCGCTCGCAATTTGACCACCGGATTTGATTCCCGTTCGAGGGGATTTTTCCTCTGGAGTTAACATCAGTGCCGACTCCACCCCCCCCCCCAAATCTTTCGGATGAGTCTATAAATCGAGGCCCCGTGTGCGAACACACAGAGAACATCTTGCGCACACAATAAATCATGTTCCGCTTTTGTATGGGTAGGCCATTGTGTGCCGGTGAGAACAGATGACAAGATTTACAAAACTGCATACACACGGGGACTGGATGAAAAAACAACGTGAATGCTTATTCCATTATCCTTGATATAAAAAGAAAAAATATAAAGATCTAAATAAAAGAATATAAACACACACACACACACACACACACACACACACACACACACACACACACACACACACACACACACACACACACACACACACACACACACACACACAAAAACACTTTTCGTAAGAGTAGGCCATTGAGTGCCAGTGGGAATAGATGACAAGATTTGCAAAACTGCATACACACGGGGACTGGATCAAAGAAAGCACACGAGTGCTTTTTCCATATCCTCAATAAAAAAGAATAAATATAAAAAATAAACACACTGTACAGTCTTTAGATCCATTTTGTAAATACAGTACACACATGCAGAGGATCTTTAGAAGCTGAAGTGTCTGATATTCATTTGTGCAGACGAACTTTTACATCGAAGATGATTATCATCCTCTCTTCACCTCCACAGCGTCTGTGTGACGTCTGTGCTGATGACAGGGAGGCCACTCACTCCTGTCTTCAGTGTCAGCAGAGGTATTGTCTCCCTTGCCGTCAATACCATGACGCCTTTCCACTGAACGTGGACACACAGTTGTTTCGTTAACAGAGGAGGGGGAGGAGGGGTGTGGCAAAGGAAGTGTGCTGCCGCAGAAACCCACAGCAGACCCCTGTCCCAGACATCCTGACCAGCCCCTGCTGCTTCACTGCACCACCTGCAAGGTCAGCCTGTGTCTGCAGTGCAAGCTGACCCTGCATGAAGGTCACCCCACCCAGGACCTGGCAGACGCCTCAAGCAAGGTGCAAGGACAAACTGAGGGACAGGCTGACCAGTCTGACCCAGGAACTGCGAGACATTGACCACACCGTGGCCGCCTGTAAAGAGCGCTGCTCCAAGCTCCAGGAGCAGCAGCGAGCAGCAGAAGAAGGTTTCCGTGCACGTGCTGACACGCTGCATCAGTGGGTGACCCAGTCCCTGGAAGAAGCCGTCAGCAGTCTTCAGTCCTGCAGTGAGCAGCGGGTCAGACCCTGGCAGCAGCATGCACAACAGCTGGGCAACAGGAAACTGGCGCTGCAGGCACAGCAAGGCCACATCCTGCGGCTGCTGAAAGAGGGACAGGAGGCTGACCTGCTGTCCTTGGAAGCTCAGCTGTCTTCAGCGCCTGAGGAAGACGTGAGCACCACACAGCTGAAGACACAACTCACCAAGGACTTGCCCACACTCCCTGTGGACTACAACCCCACTGCCGTCAATCCAGTGCAGCTCCGTGCTTTTCTTGGCGTGTTGGGACCACTGCAGCAGACGTCAGCTGGTGAAGGATCGGTTACTCCCCTTGGGCCCACTGGTGTGCAGGGGCTGGGGTCAGCTGCTGCTTCAGGGAAAGGGTCTGATGGGATGGACAGAGGACACCGTCTGCCTTCAGCCCCCAGTGTGCTGAACAAGGGCATCAAGCAGCCTCCCACACAGTTCTTCTATTCCAAAAATCCTGAGTCATCTGTCAGGGCCATGTGTCCTATCAGTCAGAAGAGGCTGTGGGTGCTGTATAACCTTCAAGAAACAGTCCATGCTATCTGAAGCTTTTCGATGCTGAAGGTCAGGTGCTGACCACAGTGGAAAACCAAAGTTGACAATGCTAGACTGGTCACCATTACTGATGACATCATACTGTCCTGGTCATATCAACAACAGCTCTGTGGAACTGGTCTACTGCAGATGGCAGTGTGAGTACCTGTGACGTAGGCAGCCCTGTTCACGCATTCTGTCTTCTGCCAAGAATGATATTCACTACATGAAAAAAATGAATGAAAAGAGCCTGTGTGGTGTCAGCTTTGTCAGTCAGTGTCAGTCTGTGAACACTGCAGTGCACTCTTCAGATTCCCCTTCAGCGTTTCCTGTGACACCAGCCTTGAAAGAGCAGCTGACGCCTTCAGTCACAGAGGTGGAGTTTGATCAAACACCAGAAGGTTATCCGCCACAACATGCCTCTGCAGAGGGACGTTACTTTGTCTTCTCATTTTAATGACCAAGTGCAGGTGCACAGCAGAGCGGGTCACGACGTTCAGCCCTCACCTGCTCTTACCCAACAAAGGGTTGGGAACAGATGCCCGTTTCTGTCTGATTGATGGACAGGAGATGCTGCTGGTCACTGTCCCTGATGACAACAAAGTCCACGTCATTGATCATACAGATGGAGGGCGCTTTGTGCGCTATTTGGACACTGGGCCCCTGAACCTGGATAAACCCAGTGTCTGGCCACTGACTATGACAAACATGTGTGGATTGGGTGTGAAGGAGGGAAGGGGTTGTGATTGACCTATGACCTTACAGAGAGGTGGGGTGTGCATGGGGGACTGGGTGTGTGATCAGGCTCTTGGGGTGTATTACCATTGTGTTTGTTAAAATGATGTTTGCGTGGTGTGTGCTGTGCATGTTCGTGCCATGTGTTTGTTGTTGTTAGTTGTGCGCTGTGTGTTTGTGTGTTGTGTTGTGTTGTGTTGTGTGTGTGTCGTGTGTGTGTGTGTGTGTCCTAACTCAAAGTCAAATCTTTATTTCTAGGTAATACATTGAATAAGCAAGCATTTCCTATCAAGCATTCTATTCAAGAACAACGACAAAAAAGATGAAAAAAAAATCTGAAGTAAAAAGCGATACCCTGGAAAAGACAAAAATCAATCAAAGCAAACAAAGTTTTGAAAGAATCAAAAAGAAAACAAAACCCAAACCCTAAAATTCGAATAAAACCCCCATACAGCCCCCTTTCCCAAACAAAACCACTCACTCACTCACTCAATCAATCAGTCGTATCTGGCTGCATTATCACATCACTAGTTTTTTTCAAATTCATACAATAATAAAAGATATTTTCTACCAAGCATTCATGGTGTTAGTTAAAACATCACTGTCAACAAGGATACCCCTTCTCTCCTTTCCACATTCGTGCACGCACATGCTCACACGATCCTGTGTTAGTGCATTTTTTGTTAACATCAAGCCACCCATTTATAAAACAAAACAACGCAACAGAAAACCATCCACACAGTCAAACAAAACAAAATGATACTAATCATTATGTTAACAGTAATCACCCATCACCACTTACAACGTCAAGAACAGCAACAGGAATATAACAGTAACAAACAAGGACACAGCAATAACAAAAAACAGGAAACTACAGCAAATAACCATCAATGAAGCAAGAAGGTGACAAGTGTACAATCAACAAATACAAAACGATAAATGGGGAAAAAGTAAGTCACATTTCAAACCACCACATCAGCTATAATTATCCCTTCACCTTTCCGTCTGTTCTTCCACTCAATACAGATAATACACCTGCATTGTTACCTGCACATTCACTTCCGTGAAGAATGACAAGAGCGGCAACAACAACGCCTCTTTCTCTACCACCCCTCCCTCCCCACTCTGCCCCATCCCCACCACACACACCCACACACACAGGCAGCGAGCAGCGGCCCGCACCACGCACACACACACACACACACACACACACACACACACACACACACACACACACACACAACACACACACACACACACACACACACACACAGGACGGATAGCCTAGTGGTCAGAACATTGCGCTGGCAATTTGACGACCCAGAGTTCGAAATCGGTCAGAGGAGATTTTTCTCTGGAGTAACATCAGTGCTGACTCCACTCTCCCCAAAATATCAATGTCCTTTGGGGACTGGATGTAAAAAAGCACATGAGTGCTTATTCCAGTATTCTCGATTTAAAAGAGTAAATAAAATAAATGAAACAAAAGAATAAACACACACACACACACAACACCAAGCATTGTGTTCTTTTCAGTCACAATAAGATCACAACCAGAAACATGTATAACTACTGGATGAAGGAAATGATAATGCATTGATTCAGGTTCCATAGACTTTTTCGGGTTTTTTTTGGAAACACGTACGCATTGTACAACTCTTTTCAGTTGTGTTTAACTGAATTTTTTTAATGCTTTTTACACAATTTATATCTTCCTTACGAGTGTTTGATTTTCATCACTTTCCAATACATTAAATGATTTTTTGTGAGATTATGTTGGGTTTGAGGGTTTAATTTTGAAGGTAAAAGTAGTGATCTTTATCTTCGATATCAAAGAATAAAGAGAAAATAGAAATAGTTTCCACTCTTTTGCCATATAATTTACATATTAATTGCTATCCTTAGTATATATATCTTAGTTGGTAGATTTAATGCTTTAAATGATTTGTGAATATATACTAAAATAATGAGATTATATATATATATATTTATATATATATATAATATATATATTATATATATATATATTATTATATATATATATATATATATTATTATTATATTTAATATATAATCTTCTGTTTATAACAGTAGATTTTTCATAGTGTATTTATTATATCTATTTTGATTGCTTTTAATAATAGTTTTTCTGTGTGTTGAACATATTCAGTTTGGTTTGAAAAGAAGATTTTTTATGTGTGGTTGTATTTCATACCTATTTTTAGTTTCATTTTAAATAGTATATTTTATACGTGTGTTTAAAAGTTCATGTTATAAGTCATTATAAGTTTGATTTGAAAACTAGTATTTTCACTTGTGTATCTATTATATTATTTTAGTATGTTTTGAAAAGTAGATTATTTATGTGAGTGTTTTTATATCTATTTCAGTTTACTTTGATATCAAATTAATGTAACAGATTGTCCCCTCCCCCTCTCTCTCCCCTCCCCCCCTCCTCCTCTCCTCCATTCTCTTCCTTCTCCTCATTTTTCTCATTTAACTCTCTCTCTCCCTCTTCATACTTTCCTCCTCTCACTCTCTCACTCTTCTCACTCTTCCTCTCTCCTTTCTCTCTCTCCTCTCTCTCCTCTCCCCTCTCTCTTCTTTTCTCATTCGTCTCTCTCTCTCCTTTTCTTTATATCTGTCTCTTCTCTTTCTTTTATTAATTATCTATTATCTTCTATATATATTATATATATTTTATTATCTATCTATCTACTCTATCTATCTATCTATCTATCTATCTTCTATCTATCTTTCTTTCTTATTCTTCTCTCTCTCATCTCTCTCTTTCTTTCTCTCTCTATTTTTTTATATTATATATATATATATATATTATATATTTATTTATATATATATACTTCATCATAATATATTATCCCAATTCACAGGTTTATTGCTTACTTACCGTTAGGGTAAATGTAGTGGAGTTAGTTGGTAAATTTTAGGCCATGAAATTGATTGCAATGTGTATAAAATGAAATTGATTTTGGCGTGTGTGTTTGCGATGTGTCTATATCAGTTTCTTTTGAAAAATAGAATTTTCATGTGTGTGTTTATTATATCAGTTTTAGTTTCCTTTTAAAAGTAGTAATGTGTGTGTGTTGTGTGTGTGTGTGTGTTTTGTGTGTGTGTGTGTGGTGTGTGTGTGTGTGTGTGTGTGGAGTGTTGTGTGTGTGTGTGTGTGTGTGTGTGTGTGTGTGTGTGTGTGTGTGTGTGTGTGTGTGTGTGTGTGTATGTGTGTGTGTGTGGTTGCATTTCATTGTTTTAAAAGTAGAAATTTAATGTGCGTGTTGAGTATATCTATTTTGGTTCGCTTTCAAAAGTGAATTTTTAGGTATGTGTGTATAGTATATAATCTAATTTGTTTCTGTACTGGTTTCATATAAACAGAATTACACCCCCCACTCTTTCTCTCTCTTTGTTGCTTTTATGTTTGCTATATTTCTTTATTTCTCTTATTCTTTCTTCATTTTTTCGTTTTTCTTTCTTTCATTTTTCTTTGTTTTCCTTATGTTTCTTCTATGTCCTTGTTCTACTCTTCTCCTTTTTGTCTGTCTTTTCCTTTTCGTTCGATTCTTTCTTTTTCTTTTCTTTTTTTTTTCTTTTTAAGTTCTCTTACTTCTACCGTTTTGATCTGACTTCTGTCTCTTCTTAATTTTTCTAATCTATTTTTTCTTTTCTTGTTTTTCTCTTCTCTTGTTTCTTTTCTTTCTTTTATTTTCACTTTTTTCTTTCTCGTTTTTCTTTTCCTTCTCTCTCTGTTTTCAGGTCTTTTCTTCGTTTAACTCTTTTCATTGTTTTCTTTTTTCTCTTTCTTTTTTCTTTTTCTTATTATGCCCCTAGAAATGGAGGTATTGTGCTTTCGTGGCAAATGTTTAGAGTTAGATCATGCTTGTAATGATCATAATTTTTAATAAAGAAAAAAAGCAACTAATTTTCTTTGTTTCCGACTTTGTGTGTGTGTGTGTGTGTTGTGTGTGTGTGTGTGTGTGTGTGTGTGTGTGTGTGTGTGTGTGTGTGTGTTGTGTGTGTGTGTGTGTGTGTGTGGTCTGTGTGTGTGTGTCTGTGTGTATGTGTGTGTGTGCGTGCAAGAGTGAGAGAAAAAGAGAGGAAGAGAGTGAGAGAGATTTATTCGTTTATTCTTTTATATCGAGGATAATGGAATAACACATGTGCTTATGAGCACTCATTTGCATATGTTCTCAGAGAGGAGAGAGAGAGAGAGAGAGAGAGAGAGAGAGAGAGGAGAGAGAAGAGAGAGAGAGAGAGAGAGGAGAGAGAGAGAGAGAGAAGAGAGAGAGAGAGAGAGATCTAGAACAAAGTCTTTGCATGCACATGTGTATACTTGGTTGTGTTCGCACGTGTACATACAGACAAAGTTACTATCATTACACACACACTCACACATACACACACACACACACTCACGCACACACACATACAGACACACACAATCACACACACATAAACACCACACTCACGCACACACACATCACACACACAACACACACATACACACACATACACACACATCACACACATACACACACACAATCACACACACAATCACACACACAATCACACACAATCACACACACACACGCACACACACACAACACACACACACACACACACACACACACACACACACACACACACACACACACACACACACACACACACACACACACAATGTATGTTTATAACCACTCGACAAAAAAGACAGAAATTGCGTTCTCCATTCGCGCCAATTTATGTCCATGGACATCAAATTGAAGAAGTAGTCTCACACAAAGTACTAGGTGCAGTAATCGACAATGATTTGTCTTGGTCAGATCACATAGCCACATTAGGAAAACAAATGTCAGTAAGATTATATCAACTTAGAAAAATCAAAAATTTTCTAAATTTACAGTCACGAAAACTATTTTTCACGCCCATATTCTATCTCTTATAAACTATGTTTCTACCTTATGGGACAGTGCAAGTGAAACAAACCTAAAGCATATAAACCGCCTACATAAAAGAGCTGTTAAACTAATCCGATTGAATTCTAATACGCTGACCCACAACCAACTACAAAGAACTAGACATTCTTCCACTCAAAGACAGACTGCAGTTCAACAAGTATCTATGCATGTTCAATATATTAAACGGAAAAGCCCCAAAGAAAATTGTGGAAAAATTTGCTGTCAATAAAAATAGGCCTACCCATAGACTGTTACTGCCCAGGCCCCATAATAATCTCTATAAATCAAGCCTTGCTTATTCAGGAAGAACATTGTGGAATAGCCTACCCCCTTTTCTAAAATCAGTTCCTTCAAAACAAATGCTTAAGAAACTTTTGAAGAAACATTTGATGGACAAACTATAAGTCCGCGTTTATGTTTGATACTACCTCACATTTGGTTGCTTGTTGTTATTCATGCCCATGTTATAAAGTATTTGTATCATTTGTATGTATGATGTGAGCTTATGTTGTACTGTCTTGGGTTTGTTTTTTGTTTTGTTTTTTATCTTGAGAAATTTGTTGGAAAGTAATCCTGATTTATTTTAGTTTTTCAACTAAGGTTGATATTTGTCTTTGAATGTTTTAGAAGTCGATTTACATGATTTTTTTTGTGAGGGCAGAATGAAAAAAACTTGTGTAAATTTAATCTTTTAACCTCAAAAAAGATCATTTTGACTTGACTTGACTTGACTTGACTTGACTTGACACACACACACACACACACACACACATACACACACACACACACACACACACACATACACACACACAAACACACACACACACACATACACACACACACACACATCAGGACCTAGAGTGAAGCCCGTTCACTACCACTGGGTCAACAAGATTCGAACCCAAGATCCCTGAGAACAGCAACCTGTCACCCCACAGCGCGCCCGGCGATATTTGGGGAAGATGCGGGGAATCTCTAGTTACGATATTTGGGGAAGAATCGGGGAATCTCTAGTTACGTGAGTTCCAGGTGGAATGGGGAAGACAGAGAGCGTGGCTTTGGTGACTTCACGGGTGCTAAGCTGGGGAATGCCCAACAACAACGACAACAACAACAACAACACCTTTATCATCGTGATCATCAACATCAACAATAGCAATAACAGCAGCAAGAACAACATCAAAGTCATCTACAACGACAATAACAACAGCAACAATAACGCCACAACTACCACCGACAACAACACTACCACCACCACCACCACCATCCTCCTCCTCCTCCTCCTCCTCCTCCTCCTCCTCCTCCTCCTCCTCCTCCTCCTCATCATCATCATCATCATCATCATCACTGTCATCAAGAACAAACAACAAGAACAACACCATCCTCCTCCTCCTCCTCCTCCTTCTCCTCCTCCTCCTCCTCCTCGTCATCATCATCATCCATCATCATCATCATCATCATCA